>JAGDQP010049684.1:0-14435 GCA_022664845.1 Lepisma saccharinum | reverse complement strand
AATCATCATGTTATTGATATCAATTGCTGTGTTATGTGTTGTTTAAAATTTAATTTAATATTATTTAGTTTGTAGTAATGTTATTTGGTTTGTTGCAATGTTATTTAGTTTCTGTGTAAAATGGCAACTCCAGCTGTATCTGAAACTTAATAATAAATAAACAGATTTCTGCCACTGGTCCGTGTGTAAAGTTCGTATTTCATGCGACAACCAACTTAAATTTGTCATTTTTTTTTTCTTTGTCGTACCGTTTAAAGGGCTACACCCTTTCTTCGGTTTTTGGTTTTGTGTAACTGTTCAGGGAATTGTATATGATTATTGGTCTATGAGCTGTATTCACATTTTTATAGTATGTGCATTTTCTCTGTGAGATGTTCGTAGTATTTAGTTTATTCTTGCATGCACTTGGTCTTGCATGCACTTGCATGCACTTGGTGTTTTTTTTCCTCTCTCTCTCTCTGATGCTTCAGTATTATATAGTAGGTGAAAGTGCAGTGCAGTGCTCCGACGCCATATATTTTGGAGGTATGTTTATGTATTATGGCATTTAATCTTCAGGTCCCGTGTCGATACGGGTGCCATGAATTCATTATGTTGTCACTTACTTTACAGTTTTATTGTGCTTGTGATGGGTAAATGTCCCGTGAAAGTTCTTGTGGTCTACATATGGCGAAGATGTCTTGGTCTGGGTGGTTGGGTGCCAGCGTTAGACAATACAACGTGATTAGATGGTCGAATGCTGTATTGTGGTAGACTGCCGGTGAATCATTTTCTGCGTCATGTTGGAAGATGTCGAGGATAATTGGGTGGCTCTCTGGTATGTGCTTCAGTATATATTTCGTGCGGATTTTCTCGAGATGTTGCCTTATGTGTGGGAAGTCGATGCGTTCATAGAGCAGTCTTGTGGGGCTTGGCAGTTTTATTCGATATGCGAGACGTAGTGCGTGCCGTTCCATTATGGCCAGATTTTCGTAGAATTCTATCGGAGCTGATAGCCAGGCAATATGTCCGTGGCTGAGCGTTGGTCTCATGAATACTTTGTAAGTATTGATCAGCGTATGTGGCTTTAATCCCCATGTTGTTCCTACTAGGCGTTTCAGTAAATTAAGCCGATTTTTTGCTTTAGTTACGATATGGTTTAGTTGAGGTGTCCATGTGAGTTTGGTATCGAATATCACTCCAAGGTATTTTACTGTTTTTGATGGTTTGATCGGTACGCCATGTACTTTAATATTAAGTTTTCGTGGATTGCGTTGTGTTCGTGATCTGCTCTTTGGTGGTAGAAATACAACGGTTTGTGTTTTCCCACTATTTATTGTGAGTTTCCAAGTTCTGCACCATTTGCTGAAGCTATCTATTGTGTTTTGTAGTAGTCTGTTGATACCTTGTATGGTTGGGGCCAAAGCCAGGAAGGCTGTGTCGTCGGCAAATTGGAATGTTTGTACATTGTTAGGAATTTCAGGTAAATCGGCTACATATAGTAGGTATAATAGTGGAGAAAGTGATGAGCCTTGTGGTACGCCAGATTTTAGTAAGATTGGGTGTGAAAGTGATTCGTTGATGGATATATATGCCATACGATTTGTGAGGAAGGAATGAATGTAGCGTATATAGCACTCTGGTAGCATAAATGAGTGTAGTTTGTGTAATAGACCTGCGTGCCACACTTTATCAAAAGCTTTTTCCAAATCGAACGTAAGTAAGCATGAAGGTAGTGATTTATTGAATTGATTAGATATTGCTGTTGTTAGTCTTAGTAGTTGATCTGAAATACTATAGTTAGGTCTGAATCCAGCTTGCGATATAAGTAGTAAATTATTTTCATTTAGATGTTCATGTAGTCTGTTGACAATTATCTTCTCCAGAATTTTACTTAATGTTGAGGTGAGTTGTATCGGACGATACGAGGTGATTTCGCTCGTTGGTTTGTTAGGTTTTTTAAAAAGCAGAACTTTTGAGTATTTCCAGTCTATGGGGAAATATCCGATCCTCAGTATGAATTTATATATTGTTGCCAAAATTATGATAAAAGTCGGTGGTGCTTCCTTGATTAATTTGTATGTTATTGTGTCAAATCCAGGAGCTGTATTCCGTTTCCTGCCAGCCACTTGATTTATCTCTACCATTGTTATAGGTCTTGTTAATGGGTTGTTTGGAGGTAGCCTATTGTTTATGCTTGGTCGGAGTGTTTCAGAGTTTGGATCGGAGTGTTGTCGGATCAGGTTCCCTACACGAATTGGCATATAACAGTCGGGCAACGGTGTGAATATATCTTGAAAATGGTTGGCAAAGGTATTTGCTTTGTCAATATCAGTCTGTGGGCTTTGATTATCTACTATTATTGGATATGGAGTTCGTTGTGTTTTGCCTGTTAATCTATGGAAGGTTTTCCAGTATTTGGTTGGGTGTGATGTTTCGCCTAGTGAGTTACAGACTTTAATCCATTGCCTAGTTTTGTATGCTTTTAGATAGTTATTAGTCATTCTTAGGTATGCACGGTGGAGTCGTAGTGCTTCTAAGTTGTATATTCTCGGTGTGCTCTTCTGGATGCAGCTATTAGGTTTAGATATTGAGGTGGTAGTTTCGGTTTATGAGGTGTGATAGTGGTTGTCGGAATATGTTTTTCAGCTGCTGATTTTAGTGTGTGAGTTATAATGTCTACAGTTTCGTCGAGCGATTCTGGTGTGGTTGGTTCCTCTATAGTTTGTAGTTTGTTCTCAATGGTTTCTCTGTAGTCGTCCCATTTAGCGTCGGTGTATCGATATATTTTACGCGTATTTTGAGTCTGTTGTATAGCTGCTGGAAACTCGAGTTGTAATTTGATTGGAACATGATCACTTCCTATTGGGTCGAGCACATCTATTGTTGAATATGTGATGAGAGTCTGTGAGATGATTACGGCATCTGGTGTAGTTTGACTTACTGGCCTAGTAGGTTTTGGTAGTATGATAAATTCTCCATGTGTGTTTGTTTCTATATCGTCGAGAAATTTGGATTTTGCTCGTTTACTGCGACTATGGAAGTTGATGTCCGCCATTATGATAAAGTGTCTATATTTGTCGGAGATGTAGCGTATGAAATCTATTGGTAGTGGCTTGCCTGGTCTAACGTAGATTGTAGCGAATGCTATTGTTCTGTGCTTTAGATATAATAGCGTCACATTATGTTCTGGAAGGTTTAGGTTTGTAGGCAGTTCTATTATTTGGTGAGGTATATTTGGCTTAAATGCAACTGCTGTTCCTCCATTTGCTCGTAGGCAGTCTCTGGGGCCGTCGTGGCGGTACATGATGTAGCCCTTGATCGTAGGTTTGTATTTGGGTGTGAGAAAAGTTTCATTCAGTGCGAAGGCTGTGGCGTTTTCTTCCAGTAACAAATGTTCGAATAGTACTTTGTGTGTTTTAAGTGACTGTATGTTCAGAAAGATGAACGTATATAATGCTGTCATGATGTTGTGTCCCATATTAGTTTTTGTTTTCTATTGTTAGTATGTTGAAATGTACATGTGGCCCTGAGTATGTGGCCTGTATTTGAATCTTGAACAGTATTTTGGCTGCAAGGCTGATTTGTTGTATTATGTGGTTTCTTTCGAATGGTTGAATATTTTGTAGAGTTATTGCAGTGAATCTTAATAGATCTTCGATGGTTATTGGTTGACGCAATGAGTTGTTTGGTGGAGTAGGTACATCACTGGTTCGTAGAGGTACTGTCAATTCTGGGTGTTCTGGTTCAGGTGGAGGTTTCTTTTGACATTTGTAACTGTAGGATGGATGGGTTTCCCCGCAGGTTGTACATTTAGGTGGTTGTGCTAAGTTTGGGCATTTAGTTGTGTTGTGGTTGCTGGAACAGTGTCCGCATTTTGGAGTCTCTTTGCATTCATGGGTAAGGTGTTGATTGTAGGTTTGACATCGTTCGCACCTTACTGGTAGCGAAGGAGCTGAGCGGGATGGTTCCACTCGTGCGACACTTTCTTCTTAACCGGAGAAAGAACTATTACAACTAGACGAAATTACAATCTAATCAAATTGGACGTTAAAATACAAAAATAATGATTATATCTGAAACTTTTGACAACAAACAGAATTAGAGTACATTCTAAGAAACTGAGCTTTTATGCCTTCACTTATCTCTGTGCACAGTAATGACAAATTTTCTCAATGTTGTCTTGCGTGCCATCTATTGGCCACATATATATTTAATTGTACTGTGAGGTAGTTCATGCAGGTAATTCTTGTAGTTTTTCGTTGATTATTCCTCCGTGTCTTCTCCGATTTTCAATTGGCTAAAACCCTCTTCAATGACATTCATCATCATTGTGCAAAATTTATTTAAGATTGGATGGGTTATTTCGGAGAAAAAGTGCTACATATGGGATGCAAACTCACTTCGTTCCAATTAAAAGCTTGACATCGTTTACTTTGAATCTATATATAATTCTGGATCGGTTTAACCCATAGAGTTATAAAACCTCCACTAGAGGCAAATCTGGCGCCATCATCTACGTGGTTTTTAACTCCAAACGTGGCGCAAGTTGAACATTCATTTGTTTCTCTGTTTGTTTGACAGAAAACAGCGTATTGTATGTGCCACACGCACGATCTTTTTATGAAGGAAAACAAATGAGACTTCGTATTAGAGTTCACCTTAGTTCAACACGTAAGATACAAACAATTCATAATCAAATTGGCCATTATAAGGTATAATTTAATATAAAAATCACTTATATAAAACGTTCTTGATAAATATGATTTTTGTTCTGAAATATTTTTTGTTCATTTTTTAATTTTATTTATCGCCTTTAGGCTTCTAAGGCTCAGGCCAGGATAGGAGAGGGAAAAGGATTCGGGAAATTGTCGGCCAGGGCCTATGTTGAAGGTGCCATCCCGGTTTTTATTTCATATTTTATTTATTTAAATAAAACAGTATAATGTTGATACTTAAAGGCACGTAACTTATTTTTTTAAAACATTAGAGATACATTTAAAACTATTATACAAGATTAAGGATACACCACAAGTGACATGAATATTATACACACAAATTGCTGATATTGTAATTATATACAACCAACGGTTTACTTGCATAAATTTACAAAGAAAATTATAACATTGGAAATAGACTAAGGGCACCGGTCGTCCGACATACAGTAGTAGTCGGCAGTTTTTACACAAATATCATTGAAACAAGACGTATGTCATTTAAAAAATGTGTATAAGAATTATCTTTAGTTTTCGGACAGTTTTAACTGATATTTAAGATCTACCTAAATCTATCTATCTAAAGTGGCATTATATAGACCACCGGAAAAAAAAAGAAGAAAAGATGAGGCTCCCCTAGTTAGCTTAGAAGATGCCGGAAATGTTAGCTGAAAATGAAGAATAATGTCTTTAACTTTAGGATAGTTTTAAGTCTTTGTCTTAAAACTATTAAAAAATTATTTTTTTACGTGCCTAAATAAAACTCAACAGTACATTATGGACTTAGAATTTTAAATTGACATATATAATTATATTTTTTCTACACGAATATAACCACTTTATTTCCAATAGGCCTAAATGAAAACGATTCTATATTTCTGAATGTAAGAATACTTATTTTTATGGATACTTTTCTTCCCTTTCGCATTGAGAGACAGTTTTATAACTATGAATCTAACACGATGTTGCATCTAGTCAAAGGTATGTGTTTTCTTTTATATTACTAGCACAGACATAAACTGCACGAAACAGCGTCTTACATGATGTTTTTTTTACGGAATAATATTAAATGATCATTTTTTTTTAAACGAGACATTACTTCCTTTCCTAAATCTCTCAGTATAGCTATAAGCTGTATAGGAGACCGGCGTTTTCTTTTCAAATACAAACAACTATATATTTAAAAAATGCCAAAGAGCAAAGCATAATAGCTCACAATACGTGCTGTTTTGCCAAACGAACATACTCTCGCCCAACTTTCAAGTGGCGCCGCGTTCACAGCGCCAGTCCTGAACTAGATTTTAGTGGATTCTAGTGGAGATTTTATAACTATGGTATAACCACAATGTGCATTTTTTTTAACTTACAAAATTTTCTCTCTATTATTTTTCATGAACCTGAGTATACATAAAAATGTCAATACGAAATTATCATATTGGCCTTATTATTATTATGATTCATGATAACTTTATTAAACAATGAATAGTTTTAATGAAATATTGACGTAGATAAAACGCCTATGTAATATAGTCGAACGACATACTATATGAAAGCAAGCCGTGATTCAAATTGAGGATTTTTTTAATGCACTTTTAACATAGTCTCTTTTTCCATCTGCTGGATTCATTGCGGACCTATGACTAGGACATTTCCAGTCTCTCTCTCTCTCTCTCTCTCTCTCTTATTCTTGATCTCTGGATCCAGATGCTGTGTCGCATCTTCTTTCGTTCCTTGCCTTCTCTTCTTCATCATTCCTTTTTTTTTTGTAAATCGTTAGTTTGTTAAGAAGAGATCCCCCAGATGGTCATCATTTGCTCAGTGGACGAAAGATGAGCTCACTGATGTGGTAGAAAGGGTAGGGAATGACGTCACACACAAAGCGGATGGATGGACCAGAAGTCAAGAGACAGTACAGTGGGTGGAGCAAGTTTTTTTTTTCTCTACTGTCTCTAGCTTAGTTTTCACCCCATTCCACATTTTTTTTGTTTAAATTTAAACAAGTCTGTTTCCAAATGCCGCCAGCTTTGGGATACAAACATTGAAGCATTTTTTTTTTTGTTTTTTTTTTGTTATTTTTGGTTAGAAATAAGAAGATGGGAATTGTTATCCTGAACTTAGAATTCGTGTTGTAGTTTCATTTTTTCAACTTGTTGCTGCAACTGATCGTATCAGGAACAGAGCGATATGTTATTAAAGATAGTTATTGTTAAGACCCCAACTATTGTTATTATTATTGTTACATTGATCAAAATATCTGATTGAGAGTCTATATCCCGAAGGGGATTCCCCCCATGTAAGAATTTCAGTGTCAAGTAACTGACCTGACGTAGTAGGTAATTCCCCCCTAGAAAGCTTTCTACAGTCAATAACTTCGCTCGACTACAATGTGTTGAGTACAACTTAGTGATTTGCTAAGCAGCCATGTCTTGTATTATTCTTGGTTGCGATATTGCGTTATTTGTGACGCTGCCGTGTAAATGTGGGTGCCTTTAACAAATGTCAAACGAACTTTTTTTTTCGTCTGAGGAGCTTATCGTTAATTTATGAGAATCAATTTAAAAAAAAACACCCTTTATTTCGATTGTTTTATTGTAATGTAACGGGAGATATTGGAGAAATAGGCTAAACAATATGCCATAAAAGTGTCAATTTCTTGATTGCATATAAAAATTTTTACATTTGAATTCCAATTTCCTCATGTCCTTTAAGATAGTAATTGACAATGATTGGCGCTCTGTCTGGAGGTTGGTTTATGATCCTACACTTCCTGGGCAAGTTGAATCTATTGTGATATGGCATTGCGCTTTATTGGATGGTTGCGAAATCTTTTCGAAGCTAGGTCGAAGAAAAATTAAATATTCCGACGCTAGGTCTTCAGTACTAATATACAGTGATTCCTTCAGCATCCCCCCCCCCAACTTAAGAAGATTTTACGCTCAAAAATCGATAGAAACCGTGCAAAACTCCACTGAGACACCCTCCCAATTTTTACTTTACACCTCCCCAAAGTGAAAATCCTGGCGGAATCCCTGCCATTAATATAATCTAACCATCTTGCGTACATGTAGGCGAGTTGGTTAGTGTATATTGTGTTCACACTTAAAATGCTGCAATTCACACGAATCCCCACCCCCACCCTCCACCAGTGCCGGATCTAGGGGGCAAGCGCCCCGGGCGACACGTTTAGGGGGCGGCAAACAGCTAAAAATAAAAATAATAAATGCTCCTAAAAAAGAAGAAAAATTGCCTATTAGATTGAAATTAATCTACACGTGTTCAAAATGTCAATGTTATTCCATACAACCTACCTTCCTTCATCTTTGAAATTCAAACCCGCGATTCAAGTCAGCTAAGCAGGTCAGGTCTACTGTCTTATTGGAGTTAGTAATAACGATGCCACCACAGGTTCCAGACATGCACTACGTAATGCGAGACAATGTTGTGGTCGTCGCGTCAGCCGGTCGTGTTGTTTGGCTAAAAAAGGATGGAAATAGCGGCAAAATTTAACTTAACCCACCCATAAGAAAATTTCTAGATCCGGCACTGCTCTCCACTATATTCACAAGAACTTTTGCCCGGCTTCTTCTCCTAAACTGTTGAGTACTGTGTCGAATGACTTTACAGCAATATTTTTTAAGCCTTTACATACATTACAGAAACACCAACACTTCTGTGACTCTGTAAGAAAGTGTTCAACAAATCTGGAAACCTCAAAATGATGTCAGTTTCTTTTTTAACGCACAAATTTGCACATATTTAGTTCGTTTCATCAACAGTAACATCCGTTCAATAGAACAGTAGAATAAACGAACCACAAAAATTAATGTTACAAATAACGATACATTATTTTATTTTTTTAAAAAAATCGGTTTGAATTTGGTTAACTATTCAGTACTGGCTGGGAATTAACCTTATTGTGACCTAATTTGACTAAGGTTAACATACAAAAATAAAGCAATCTATAACTATTTTTTTTTTTTAGTAATATTGCTGCTTTTCCAAAAAGCCAATTATGATATATTTTTCTGTTAAAAATATTGACTAAGTGTCCTTCGATGACGTAACTTCTCAAGATTTCCACATAACCTATTCAACATGAACATAGATCATTTGGTCATCGAATTCGTGATAACCAAACATTGAAACAAATAATTTTCTTTGATGTACTTTCTCATGAGAAAATAAAAAAAAATAAACAAAGAAAACAAAAAAAAAAAAGATCTTTGCTAGGTTCAAGAATCCAATCACTTACTAAAAATCGTGACAGACTATGAAACAAAGGTATCCTGTTTTAAAAAAAAACTTTTTTTTTTTACATTTTAGTCCTTGGACACAATTGGTCACTCGATTACAGTGTTATTCTGTTATCTTGAGGGCATCTCGATTTCTGTAAACAACTTATCATTAGCATTCATCCAGAAAGAAATTAGAAGCAATATACAAAATTCATTGAAAGTTCTGTTTCTCTTCTTGATTTTTATCCACGTTTTTTTTTTCATGCAAAAAAAAAAAAAGAGCATGTCTACTCTGTATTTTGATCAGCATAATTCAGCATGCACTGGATCTGGATGTTCCAAGGGGTATGCAGAAATCTGCACTGGTGGCTTAGATAGGCAGTTCTTGTGCTGGTCATTGTGTTCGTCATAAATTGTTGTCAAAATCTCACAGTCCATTCGAATTTTCATCTTGAAAGGCATAGTTTGTTAGGAATATATACAAAACACAAATCACGTAGAGTGTAAAAAGAATGCATTCAAATTACAATTTTGAAGAGAACACCACACGTGCTGACGAGGGTTCACCGTCCATGTGTTACCATATAGCGCATGGATTCCCATATGGTCCCCCTATGAAGGTGAAGTTTTTTTTTGTTGTTGTTAGCTAGTGTGCCAAAACATGTCATTTTCCGATTTGGAAGGAAAGTTCATACCTCAATCTGTGATATGTGTTATGTTCACACTTCTAATTTTAATGATGTATGAACCAACTCTGCAACTTCTGTATGTTTTTTTTATTATCCTCAATTTTCTCTGAAACTTCGAAATAAAATTTCTCAATAATTACTTATCAGAGTGGCAAAATTTAGATTCAAAAATAGGATTTGCTATCCCGCAAACGGTTTGTGTTAGTGATAGTCGCCTAACCAATTGTTTCTTCAAATAAACCGATTTCTTACCTTTTTTTTACTCGGAAACTACTGTTAAAAAGTAGTGTTTTCTGTGGAAATCAGCCACAACTTGAAGTCAGTGTCATTTACAACGAGTACGTAATAGGAATTCTACGACTGACATCAGCTGCCAGTAATGAATGGTAACTTTTTTTTTGTTTTGTGTAAATAAAACTCATTTGACCTGTATTTATTTATGGTGTTCACATAGTATTAATGTCCACTTATCTAACCATTTGACTTATACTGTTGTAGATGGCACTCAATCTCCGTGTTGGTGATATCTTAAGCAATATTTGTTTGTGGGTTCTCACAATAGAAAACATTAAAAGTATCCAGTCGTGTATTTTTGAAGTGGAGCATGTATTTGAAAAGCCCATCATACCAAAAATTCCCTTTAACATGTGACTGTTTCCTCCTTGTGCACGTAAACCTGCCTCCTAGTAGGTGAGATACCTCTGAAATTTTGATTGATTTTTTTTTTTCAGTTTACATATGGAATATTGTTTCCAAATAGAAGTTGGCTACTCAAATTTTCAACAATCATGGACTTGTTACAGTTTTAGCTATGTTTCGTTTTTACTGAATTTTCGTCCAGATATTAGCACTACCCCCGGGGTTTCTATGTGCTTCATTTATTATATTATCAATATAAGCATCAAACGTTAATTTCGAATTATATGACACCTGTCTCTGTTTCTGGATATGGTAAAATTAACATGATCAATCACACACAAGTAAAATATATCGGGGTTTTACATCTTATGAATGACATTAATTCGCATTCGTTAACGTCCATTTCGAGAAAATCTGCTATTCTTAATTTATTTATTTTCGTCTTTCAGAGTTTTCATTACTTTCACCAGGCAAATGCCGAAATGATACCTTATGAAAACTTATTTATATCTTAAAAGAATGTTCAGTGAGGGCTCGATGTCTCTACATCTTGTAACATGCTTAGGCCGTAATTGCCACTTCAGCTCAGGAAACAAATTAATTTAAAATTAAATGTTTCACTCATTCGGGTTTAAGATCAATTTCACATCAAATTTAGTCTATTAGAATTTCCTATATATAAAAATATCTGTTCGTTATTATATCAACAGGGACAACTTACAAACTGGCCAGGACACAGGGACAAAACTTTAAACAGTGACCTGGGCGGAAATAGTCCTAGGAATCACTTACATACCGATGTTGTAGTCGCTATACCACGGACCCACTCGCCTAGTTCACTTTCCAAGCGCTATTTTGCACTTAGTTCGTCAGAGAGCGAGCGTTGTAGCAACGCGGCGGGAGTTGGCGGAGTTCTTTTGATGAAACAGTTCTGTCACGTGACGAAACTTCATCGGCATTGCAACGAAACAAAATTCAGAGTTTTTAAGTTTAACAAACTTCCTCGCATAGCTGGTTGTTCCAACAAGCTTGAATTACCAACAATAATGTTGTTCAAACAAGCCACTTGTTCCAACAAGTTTGCTTTATGCTTGTTTACCAAGTGCAACACAATATCAAATTTAGAAGCAAGTGAATGAGAACTTTGTTGCAAGTTGACATGCTGCCTGGCTTTAGTTTGAGTAAGGTTGAGTGCGAAGCTAAGACGTGAAGATGAGGAATATATCACGCCAATACGTTCCTCATAAACATTCTACAAAGCTAAAGTACAAGATGGAACCAGCCTAAAATTGTGTCAAACCTAGAAATATAAAGGAAGGTAGTGGTCCTGATCTTTACAGGACAATCGTCTGGTGTGATTCAGGGGGAAACGGAAAATTTCGGTCAGATAGGAGGTAGCGTGAGGAGAAGTATCTACACCGCTATCTATATAGTTCCTTATTTACATGAGTTTGTCTCTAGACCAGGGAGAAATAGAATCCTTTAATCATTTCAAATACTTCTAATAACAGCAATAACATGAACATCTGAAAGTTAATGTCGTATTTTATTGTCCATTTAGCCGCGATGAAGGATGAAAAAGAACTTCAAAGAAAATGCGGATAACAATTTTTGTATTTTATTTCCTCATTTCTTCTTTGTTTTCTCATTTTTCTTTCTTGGTGTCTTCTTTATCCAAGACATATCTTTTCCTTACGTTTACATCTCCCAAACCCTTGAGGAAAGAAAGGCTTTAAAAATGGCGTTAGAAAGAAAAAAAGGACAAAGAAGGCGTCTTGAGGTGAGTGTGAAGGTGTGCAAACACCGGACATATTTCCCTAGGTGGAGCTGTCAACAGGAGCATTGTAGCCAGGCAAGGTCGTTCGTTTCCGCCTATTTTCATCTCTTCCTCTCTCTCTCTCTCTCTCTCTCTCTTTCTCTCTGTCTTATGGTACCTGCCGTAGCAGCAGGAGCAACTGCAATGCATGAAGCTTTAGGTCATGACGGTATTGCTCCCGCGGGAGACGTTCCATGCAAATGTTTTTTTGGTATACTGGCCGGCAGGTAGAGAACAAAGCACATGCATATATACTGTGTTCCATTTGTTTCTACAGCAGAAGGAAGAGGACTTTACCTCCATGAGTTACCACAGTACACGAAGAAGAAGGGTAGAGCATTTTTTATGAGGGCAGCGTCGGCGTTAAGAAGGTGTTGAAGAAACGTCCCTGGCGACGCCTTGGAGTTCGTCCTCACTTAAATCTCCTGGTTTTGTCCTGGTCCAGAGAAATAAAAGCAAAATAAGAGCTTTGCAGATATTTCCGTGTCTCTGAAGATCATGACAGTCAAGAATATACGTACATTTCTGTTCCATAGGGCTTCATTCCTTACATCAGCATATTAAGGTAGCATAATAAGAATCCATGTGTATAGTCACAAAGAATAATTAATTATAGAGTACAAGATGCTAGATAGAAATTGTCAAGGTTCAGTCAGATCCGGAGAGTAAGGAGACACCAAAATGCATAATGAAATGTTCAAGACTGACATATTCCACGAATGAATGAAGAAAAATATATTTCTCTCTTTCTATTCACTTGTTACCTACATACCTTCTCTCTACTTCTAAATTATATTGAGTTCTAGTTCTATTGATTTAAAAAGTCCATCTTAAGCAGAAAAAGCACGTACTATGTAATATCTGAAAATATATAAACAGATATCAATGCATGAACTCGATCAATAGAAAAGAATGAAATACCGAAGTTAGAAATTCAGGCTACGTACATAAATCCATGACGTGCTGGTTAATTTTGCTACTCTGTCCTGTGAGGTGTTTTTTTTTGTGCTCATATGTTTGGCCACAGAACCATATGTGTGTATCAACTCTTCTCAGAGTCTGAGGTTTTCATTTTTCATAGGTTCAACTGTTACTGGTAATGGCAATTTGGACTCTGAAATAACACACAGCATGCAAGAGGGATGGCGAAATTGGAAGAAAGTAAGTGGCGTTCTCTGCGACCGCAGAATCACGGTGAAGAATAAAGGGATTATTTACAAAACAGTGGTTAGACCAGCAATGGTGTACGGAGCAGAAACAGATGAAGAAAGCACAAGAAAAGAAATTAGATGTCACCGAAATGAGAATGCTACGCTGGATGTGTGGGATAACAAGAAGAGACAGAGTCAGAAATGTGAGAGGTACAACTAAAGTTGTAGAGATATCTAAGAAGATACAAGAAAGAAGACTGCAGTGATATGGACATGTAATGAGGAGAACAAATGACTATGTAGTCAGAAGAGTGATGGCATTGGAAGTGGAGGGCAAGAGAGGGAGGCCAAGGAGGAAATGGATGGATAGTGTAAATGAAATATGTGTAAATGAAGAAAGGAATTAGGAAATTAACTTTCGTTACAACGTTAAATAAAAAACCTTTACGGGGATCGTTAAAGAGAAATAACAGTAAAGGAATTTCGTGTGCGTCAGGGGGGAAGTGTGATAAGTAAAACTGCAGCTGTTGCCCGTAAGCTGCAACAGTATAGACCAAACCCTGGATCGGTAATAGTAATCATTGTTTGCCTAAACGGACTTCTTCTTAAGTATCCGGTTTACGTAATCTCCATTACATTGTTTTAGCCCTTAAAACGCCTGAATTATTCTTCGTGTTTAATTTCACTCTTTTCTTCTTTGTATAGTTTATTTGTGTTGTGAATTGCGTAGGTATTCAGTTCCCTGGTTGGTATTCCGCACAGGTATCTCAGGGGAGGTCCAAACACATATGCTGACATAGGTCATAGGGGCGGATTATTCCATTAGCTGTGCCTCTTTTGAACAATTATTACTTTCCACCAATTCTAATGCAGAAATTACATTAGAACCATTATACACCTCCAAGTTTAGTGTAGGAGGTACTGGGTGGAGTACTTCATATCCGAACAAAAACACCAGAGGTGCAAAAAGTGGAGCCAAGTTCTTTAGCCCTAAAAAGGTGTGAAATGGGAGATGGATGAGCCAAGTTCCTTGGTGACAGCATGTAACAGGAACAAAGGAACTTGGCGCGAGCTGGCAACAGCCTTAAGGTTGGTGGCGGTGGACGTAGTGTGTTTTAGGATCCCCACCACCCTTATAGCTTGAGGATCATGAACCTTGCCACTTCGCGCCAAGTTCCTTTGTTCCTGTTACATGCTGTCACCAAGGAACT
>JAGDQP010049683.1:0-14435 GCA_022664845.1 Lepisma saccharinum | reverse complement strand
AGTGAGAAAACTGGACTGTGGAGCAAAGGATATAGTGCTATTACTCGTGTTGTGGCTGTTTTGGATAGCGTTTGCAGATGTTGACGAAAGGTGAGTTTATTGCCCAAGTCAACTCCCAAATATCTAGCGTAATTTGAATAGTTTAATTGATTGTCAAATAATGTGAACTGTTGAGCTTGGTTAAGTCTTCGTCTTGTAAATGGTACAACATATGTTTTATCAGGATTGAGTTTGATTCTCCGTTTGGTGGTCCAATCTTCTAACTGTTGCAGATGGAGTTGTGCAAATATTTGTGCATAACGTAGGTGTTTGTCTGATACAAATATTGCTATGTCATCAGCAAAAGTGGCAGTTTGTGTTTGAGGTGTGGTTAGAATATCTGCTGTATAAAGATTGAAAAGTAATGGCCCAAGAACAGAACCCTGAGGGACACCAGAAGGATTTGTCTGGATGTTGATGTTGCTCCCTGATAATGCACAAAGTATTTTCTGTTGTTAAGATAGGTTCGTACAAGTCTGATTAAATAATGTGGGAAATTTTGTTGCATGAGCTTATAGATGAGTCCATTGTGCCAAACTTTATCAAATGCTTTTGAAGAGTCCAGGAATATTCCAAAAGTATGATTCTTTGCATTAAACTGTAATGTCAGATGTTCTATGATTCTTACTAATTGAGCTGTGGTGTCAAAGCCTTTGCTAAAACCAAACTGATGTGGCGGGTAGATTTCATGAGAATCAATGTGAGTCTGCAAGCGCCTGTGAATAATGCGTTCATATATTTTACTTATCGTGGTGAGTAGGCTTATTGGTCGATGGTTGACTGGAAATTTATTATCTTTACCAGTTTTCGGTATTAGTATAACTTTAGCAAGCTTCCATTCGTCTGGAAAATGACTGTGTGAAAGTAGAGCATTGAATAAGCGTGCTAATTGGACAAGCAATTTTCTTGGGGCATTTTTAATGCTACAGGGGATATTTGATCAGGTCCGGAAGCGCTGCGTCCTCGAAGACTTTTGATTATTTCTTGAACTTCTCTGGGAGTACAGAGATCAGCTGGATTGTCTAGTGGAGCATTGTTAATTTGGTTATTTACAAGTTGTATTGTATCCTCATTGTATGCTTCTGGACTGAGATTGAATTCAGTTACGAGTTGATTTGCGAAAACTTGTGCTTTGTCATCAGGAGTAAAGACTAGTCCATTTGGTCCATGAAGTGGGTGAGTTGCTATTGCATGGCGAGGTTTTGAGAAGGAGCGAGCCAATTTCCAGAATTCATAGTTTGGTTTTTGAAGTGATTTGAGTTTAGCTTCCCATGTCAGAATCTACAGTCTACTTAATCTGTTTTTTACTTTGGTATTAAAGTTGTTCCATAATGATTTCCAACTCGGATCTCTGGTGGTTTGCCATTTTTCCCGTGCCCAGCGTTTGAGCATTATAAGAAAATGAGTGCGTAGCTGCTCTGGGGTGCTTTTAATGGTGAAAATTCTTATTGCACATTTAATGTTTGCTATAATCAAATTGAATTTAAACTCAGTTTTATTTAAAGCTTTAGACAGCTTTAAGCTCAGACCGTTAGCTAAGATTGAAGGAGTTACTCCATGGTGATTGGTTGTTGTAATGAGAGAAAAGACGTTTGTTCAGGGAGATAAGAGAGTCATGTAGTAGCTTTATTGGGTTCTATTATAAGACGTCTTTTGCGTTTGTAGCTCCAGGTTGGACCCTAATAACACGTTTTCTTGAATCAAGGTCGAAAGTCCCTTCATTTTGACTTGCTGACCTTGACATGAATTTATTTATTTATTAGAAGTTAACACGGATACAGAAAACGCAATTTTACACCTTTCTTGTAACAAACAATAAACAATAACAACAACAATAAAAATAATATAACAACGAAGACTTATGCAAAAGGAAATGAAATCAAGTTTTTTTTTTTCATTCATTCTAGATCCATATAACAAGCCTTTAGAAATTTACTTTTACTGAGGCAGAAATCTGGTGGCAAAGGAAGAGTATTGTAAAAATGTGATAAGAGATCGCTGGACCAAACACAATCTCGGTTTTGAGAGGTAGAAATAATGTTGTGAACGAGAATTTTGCCTGGGTACTCTTAGGTTAAAAAGTGGAAGAAGGTCATTGGTCCTGAGTGTGCCCCGCATTATTTTATAAAGAAATTTTAAATCATTTAGTTTTCTTCGTGTGTCTATGTTTTTAAGTCAAGAGAATTCAAAATGTCTACGTTAGTATTGTGTCGGAGGTTGGGTACCCTGTGTTGTACTATGCGGATAAAGAAATTTTAATCTTTGTGCAATTTAGATAAGTTGGTTTCACAAGCCATAGACCATTTAGATGAACAGTATTCAATAGTAGGAAGTACACAAGTGAGAAAATATGACCGAAGAACTCTGAAATGTTTAATATCGGTAAACCTGTAAAGAAGTCCAAGACGTTTCCGTGCTTTAGAAATTTCGAATTCAATGTGAGGAGTAAAATTGAGTTTTTCATCTAATATGATACCCAGGTCTTTGCAATGGTCTACCCATGGTATATTAGATGAGGCTAATGTGTATGTACATTTTGTGTTATGGATTATGAGTGAGAAACGCATTGCAGCAGTTTTGCAAGGATTGATTTTCAGTGACCAATTATTGCATCACATTTCAACAGAATCTATAACGGCTTGAATGAAGAAAGTATCTTCTGTAGATTTAATTGTCTTAAAAATTTTGCAGTCATTAGCATATAGAAGTACAGAGCAGGAATTATCTATCTGTTCACATAAGTCATCAATGAAGAGGGAAAATAAAACTGGCCCTAAGGAGCTTCCTTGAGGAACACCTGAAAGCATGGGGAGCCACTTGGATGTGCTACCAGAGAAGACGACATGTTGTTCTCTGTCAGTCAAGTATGATGTTACAAGCTGAAGGAGGGCCGTGGATACTAAATCTGGAAGCAAGCATGTGTATAAGAAGTTTGTGATTGACAGTTTCAAATGCTTTGGAGAAGTCTATGACATCAAGTTCTTGTCTATTTGCTAGGGCATGAGTGACGTGAGACAGTAGGACAGCTAAGTTAGTTTCACAGGATCCATTCGGTACAAAGCCATTCTGGGATGGAGAAAGAAATGGGAGGACATGATTTTGAATCCTATCTGTATCTGTGATGATTTTTTTTTCACAAATTAAACCGAGAGCAGAAAGAAGGGAAATAAGTCTATATGAAGTAACTCAGGATTTTTTTACTTTTTTTGTAAACCGAAGTAATATTTGCTTGTTTCCAGGAGTTTGGGAAATAACCCTCCGAGAAGCACCTACTGAAAACAATGGTGAGAGGTGCAGAAAATGGTTGGGCTAGTTTAATCAGAAATATGGAATTTATTTTGTCAGCTCCGGAAGCTCTGGTGGAATTGAGAGATGTTAAAAGGCGATACACTAAATTGTCAAGTATATTTCAAGTTTGACATAAGTTTGATTTTAGCTTGCAGAAATAGTCTTGACCCAGCAACTATAATTCAAGCTTGATTTTGTGTTGCCTAATATATGCTTAAAATATCAAGCGTAAATCACGCTGGATTAAATAAGATGAAAGGTTCAGAATAGTACCGCTTCAAGGCGATACAGGAGCGCCACTTGTCATGTGTAACGAATGTAATAAATGACAGTCTAGGTCGAGGGGCCATAACTGAAGTGTTAAAGAAAGTTATTTTTTAAACAAATATTAGCTAAATTCTGGCAAGTAATAGTGTATATGAATATTTCAGCTAGTAAATTTTAGGTTTATGAGGAAAAGGCCGTAAGGGCCTTAACTTCGCCATGTAAAACAAGACGTATATAAATATAGATGTGGTGATTCAAATTTGTAGAAACTACAGGAGAGAAATAATTACTACTCTTTTCGGTATTGTCAATGTGATTAGGAAAGGCGGTTTAATGCTGGAAGTACAAATTTCCAGATACGAACAATTAACAAAATGAATGTTACTATTTTGTGCAACTGGGTCTTGGTACATTAACGATATCGCCTAGGGTAACCAACGAAGGAACATTTTAATATGCCAACAAGAACTGACGTATCTATAATAATAGAAAAATAGTTATTTTCTACGAAAAAGAGCCTGATACATTGCAGAACAAGTCAGTAGAAAAGTATGTTGCTGAAGGTTGTACCAGTAGTTGAACAGTTGTATAAGTCATTGCCAGTGTACTTCACTCATTCATCGAAATTGATCATTCATTCAATTTCGCGTAGATTGTTAATGAAACAACGGAGGAATAAAATGATTAATTATTTTGGTGTACCTTGTAGTAAATATGCTCAGATATCTTGTATTAGTTATAACTCATTGGAAGGGACGGCATTACTTTAGCTTCCGTCATGCGTATTTTTTTTCGAATGAAATATGTCATAAGTTCATGAATCGGAATCATGATATTGTTACGCCATAGTGACCTGTTTATTTCCGTATCACCACGGTGGTTTCGCTACGAATATCTCAAGCAGTATATGGAATAAGCGATATCGAACGGTTAGAAAAGGTCAGGTTAGATATTTCTTTCATTTTTATTATACGCGATGCACATCACTTTAACAGACAGCACCTGTGATCTCCACCATTTCTGGTTCCAAATGGAACGCCCGACGTATACTAGAGAGAGGCCGAGAGCACAATGCATTTTCTGATTGCACATACCGTTTGGGGACTACACTAATAAATCTTAATGAAGTACAAAACGTACTTTGTTTACTACTTACTCAATAAAAACTCTCCTTTTCCTGTTTATTAATCAAGCACTGGCGCCTGGTCCATTACTGGTACGACCACCCTGTTTGTAAAAAAAAAAACTAACCTAGATTGCAAAAACTATGTACAAAGGGGTTTGTATGCTAATTCGTCAATATGCCTAAAATTCCTGTTGAGATATCAATACCCCAGTAGCGCATACGTGTTTTAAACATTGATAAAACCGTTTAATGTCCGCCTTTTTAATGGTTCATTCAACCAAAAAACGTTGATTTAAAATTTTTTGGTTGAATTAACCGTTGGAAAGGATATTAAACGGTTTTATCAACGTTTAAAACAAGTGTGCTACTGGGGTATTAGTTATGATAATGTAAAATGAATTTTCTGGGCGGTAACAGCACTATGGACAACGCCCATCGCGAATATTAGTTGTGAAATTGACTGACCACATTTAAAGTTTATTCTATATTAGTTTTATTGACTTGATAACGATGGGCATCGGCACTACTTAAACTCTCGTATCTATTGGTAACCAGATACGAGAGTTTCACTACCAGAATCATATCATGGAGAGCAAAAACTGGTTAGGTAAGGCTAGGATTATGCTCTTCGTTTGTCTTAAACACACATAGTAACTACGAGGGAGCGATAACAGGTTAGCTAAGGCGGGATCGATCACTTTACTTCATGCCACGCAAGTAAAATGTAAAATTTCACAGGAGAAATTAATTATTTCCAACGTTGTTGACATTCAAAATACATTTTCGTTTGAATTTTATTTATTTATGGCCTTTACGCATCTAAGGCTTAGGCCAGGATAAGGGAGGGAAGACGAATGAAGTACTGTTTTTTTACGAGACTGTAATGTAAATGATGTCGAACTTATATCAAAAACCGAACACACAAATGTAGAAACTAAATGTAATGCCAAGTACGAAACTCGATTGGGACTAAGTAACCATGAAAGGAGGCGTGGAATCGTGCATTTTACGAAGAAGGTTGTTTGTATTCATGCAAAATTGTTAAAGAGTTACGCACGCAGCTTGTCCACTTTAGACGATACAATCTCTCGTGTAATAGAATGTACGAGCTTTTTCGTGCGATAAAACATAAATAGTATTTTTCACGGTACAATTTTGGATACGAGGGTGTAATGATGAAACTGCTAGAGCTTATAGTGCTGATATTTCATGCTCTTAAGGGAATTATGCCACAGACATTTGTGAAAGTAGCCCATTTTAATCAATAAAGAAGAATTGAAATAACAATGAATCTTGAATTAGCAGTAATTCCGTTTGTCCTTATACCACATTCTATTAAGAGAATCTAATTTCTACTAGCTTTCAGTGGATACGAAAATGTCGTAACTTTACTTCTGTACTTCAATAAGAAATCATATGTTTAAGGTAGTGCATGTCGGGAAAAAACAGGAATTTTGGAATAAACTCGGAAAAGTTATTTGTTTTTCAGGAAGCAAAAAAATGGTTTTATTCACAAAACTTTTTTATTCTTGCTTTTCATCACGAATATTCACTACAGAGCACATTAAGTATTTCTTGTTTAGTTTAGTAAAATTAAATAGCCTTACGTTAAAAGAATGCACAACAGACTTTCTACTTACATTACGAGATACATTATATAACTAATTAGCGCTCTTGTACACGAAAGAAAACGCTGGCCGGGTAGTCATGCGGTCTGCGGCGGTAGATCAACGACTTCGAAGGTCCCGGGTTCGAGTCCCGGCAGAGGCATGGGCGTCAAATTTAATAGCTAAGGGGCGAATCGTGACGGGCCGAAATCCAAAGCTACTAAAGTGGCCCATATAAAAATCAAGTTTACGAGAGAAAAGTTCCGTCCACTTATGGTCTTCAGCCATATTTGGTTCAGGGCGAGGAAATCCCAATATTTTGAATGTACGTTTTTAGCAAGAATTCACATTTTAACTATTTCATTGATCATTTAATAATGTTCGTAATAGTAAAAAACAAATATTTTTCAAAGTAGCATAAAAATTTTTAAAAAAAGTTTTTCCCTGTGTTTTCCAGCGTTCATTTTTTTTACATCACTCGTTTAACACAACTCATATTTTCAATGCGGACACACAAAACGTTGTAGAATTTTCCCAGGCTTTGCTGATAAGTTCATCGTCATATGTGTTGTTTTTACTATATTCCTTAGTTAATAACGTAAGTGACGTAACACAGCACGTTAAAAGTATACAAATCGCGATAAATTAACTCTTATTTATACCAATGAATGCCAATTAGTGATATCGCTGTTTAACTACTTCTACTATAAAGCACTAAAAATGCTTCAAAATGTTACGTTTTACATTCCTATTGTCATGAAAGATACTAAAATACATGCAAATATGAACAATGTAGCTTTTGAGTGATTCCTATGCACAGAAAAGTCCCACACAAAGAGCATATGGATATGCATAGGGAGGGTCAGCTGTCTTAACCCTTGTATAAAAAAGTTCGTCGATTAATAACCTAGTTCACGTATTGACTTGAACAGCTAGCTCTGGCTTGACGTCGTCACTCCATCTACATTAGTTACGGTGACCATACGTCCCAAATTTTCCGGGACAGTCCCGAATTTTAGGGCTTTGTCCCGTTCTCCTGAAAAATATATTAAAAATATCGAATTTCATGGGTTAATCTTTATCAACTTAATGGGTTAACCTTAAATAACCTAAGTAGAAATTGGATGCTGTTTACAAATACTTTTCCATTTGCATCACTTGATGAGATGTTGAACACACTGTGTGAACTTTCTTCTTACTTCACTGACAATCTCTTGCAGAGTAAGCTAAATTTAAATTAACTAACGAACTGAGATGATTACCGGTTGTCAAGGACCAAAATCGGCAAGAGATAACCGTTCCAAAATTAGATAAATATACGTGAATTCGTGCAGTCCTTTACTGGTATAAATGCTTCTGTAGAGAGGCAGGAGGGGGCCATTTTCAATAATATCTGGGAACTAAAAATCGAATGTGTAAAACTCATGTTAATTATTAAAATTATTAATTCCGAAAATTGTAGAGATATATCGAAACATTAAAATAGAACAAAGCGCTTACGGACAGGTAGGTTGTCTACAAAGAAGTATGATTGCTTCAAATTATCAACGTCGACCAGTCCAGGAGAATAAACTTGAAGAATCAATTGTTCTAACTTCAAAAGACTCTAATTTAAAAGTTATTTTAATTTACAACTTACTTCACTATTTCATTCAAATTAATATTTTTTGTATAAAGTCATTAACAAAATTATTATAAAAATGTTTTTTTTTTCTTTGCAGAAATTGTTGAAAACTCCTGTTTGTTAGTGACCAAAACAAACAGTAAAATTTATGGGGCAAAATATGTTGGTGTTTAACTAATATTTGTGTGTAAAGTTGATTTATTATTATTTGAATCCTTTAGGAGATTTTTTGAAAAGAAAATAGTGTTATGCCAGTTATTCAGGTAAAAATAACTTGTAAAATTGATGAAATATTAGCTTCAGTGACCAACTTACTATTGATTTTAAAAGTTCTAATTTGATGCTATTTTCTAATTTTATTTTAAAAACCCAGGCAAATAAAATTAAAATTTTTAAGGTAACTTTATGGTCTGAAAAAGATTTTTCTTGGGTGTCGACTCTCAAACCACCAGCCATTATAATTCCAGTAACTTGCGGTTAGACGCACGTGTATGGAATAGTTTTTGTTTTGTTTATCACAGAATTGGAGTTATTAAAGAAATCATAAAAACCCGTTTTGCGAAAATTCCAGCTGGATCGCCAACGCTCCCTCCCCCTTCCCCCAGCAGCAAACGCGATAATGGACTGAGAGAATTTTGGGATTCATATTTTCATTTTTTTCAGCCAAAAGGTTACCTACTGTAAAAACTGCTGTAGGTTTCAAGTAACATTGCTTTAAGAGTAGCAGATTTTGTTAGCAAAATGAAAAGTGTATTTTGCTGTATTTTATTATTATAGAAAAAGTAACAAACCTGACTTCAATTAACCCATCTTTGCAAAGTTTATCCGTTAGGGTTATGATAGTTTTGTCCATTTATGCTGAACCCCAACTGACGTTAACCCTAACGATGTTTCGTTTTAGACCTGATTCGCCTCTTGGGTGCTCTTTGGATACTTCCAGGGCGGAAAATTATTAGGTTCAGTACATTATTTAGGATCTGATTTCGAAGGATAGACACTTAAAGCATAGACTAAATATGTTCAAAAATGACTAACTATTGTAAGCTTCTAGACCAAGCGAACTTAACCTAACCTATACATCACTCTTTTAAACGGGCGGGGTGGAATCCGGGGAGCTAGCTATTGGCACTTAGGGCTGTGCGTCAGAAAATTTGTATATTAATTATTACACTTACACGCATGCAGATTTGAGGGACATTGCTTGAAAGAAATTTACATTTCAACACTAGTGATGTTGCATTCAGTCTCCACCCCATCCCTCAGAAGCATAGGCCTACATACAAACATGCATATTCATATATTAACAGAAGAAAGCCGATTTTAGTTTAAATATCTTTGACTGAATTGGAGTTATTAAAGAAAACAGAAATACCTGTTTTTGCGAAAATTCCAGCTGGATCCCTTCCCCCCGCCAAACGTTAACTTCTGTAGAAATGGCTTTAGGTTTCAAGTGAAGCACCATTGCTTTGAGAGTATCAAATTTTGTTAGCAAAGTGAAAAGTGTATTTTGCTGTATTATAGATTTGCATCCCCGCTTTTTTATCATTTATAATCATGTACTCTGTTTTGCTCATGAACGACAATTTATATGATAAATGTTTTATTTAATTTTGATGGAAATATTATTTTTAACTTTTCTACTTTTCAGACTCAGACAGTATTGTACTAAAACGCTTGCAAGCATCTGTAAGCGATATGGCTGAAACGCTTATTAGCTTAGAAAAAGATAGACACAATTCTCGTGCATCTGATACAGAATCATACAAGTACAAATGGAACTGAAGGAAACGATAGAAGTGTTGAGATGGAAATTTTAACGATGTTACCTGTAAAGACTTGAAGAATTCAATACCTTGAAGGAAAAGCTAAAAGAAAGTGGCAACTTTCGAATAAAATTTGTAACTATATTCTTTATAAAGAGCCACGTACTAAATAATTTTCTTCCTTTTCTTCAGACTTTGAATGAAGGAAACCTTAAATTGTCATGTAAACAAGTCTATTAAGTAAAATCATTAACATTTCTGAATCCGATTTTCTTCGAGTTAGAAAGTAAGATTAGCTTGAATGTAATTTTGTTGAGAGAGAAAGTAAACTTGGAAAAAGAAAAAGCTTATAATTTCCACAAAAGTACAGTGAAAGCCCGGTTTCACGCGATCAGATTTAGTTGAATTAAATGTATTTACCTGGCTATCCTTCTAGGTACTATTCCTCAATTCAACAAACCTTAGAAGGTCGTAACCTCAATTTTTCCTTCCAAAGGATATCAAAATTTTCAACGGGTTCTTTTAATTTCTCTTCAAGACTTTTACTTTCTCTTGCAATAGAATTTTGTAGAAATAATTTCATTTTTCTTCTCTATCACCAGTAATCACAAAAGATATATACAGGAAGTGCTATAAAACTTTCCAATAGATTTACTATTCAAAATAGTTTCACTTCACAGCTTTTTATACACTTCCAATTAGGTACTGATTATCCAATTTTCAGCAAATAATTTCCTCGAATACATGAAAGAATTCCTTCAAATTCACTACATTTTTTTAGAGCAAATTTTCATACAATATTACGTAAGTTCAGTCAACAATTTTTCACGCACTGAGACATGAGGTACACCACCAAAGTAAACCCCTACTTTTTTAATCTCGTTTCTGTTAACAAATCAAAACAGGCTGCAGCAAACCAATCAAGTTTTCAGAAACGTCATCTTACATCAAGAAATTAACCTTATGGCAATATCTCACAATAAGAATCGAAAGCCAGTTTTCGTATACGATGCACCATACTTTGAGACAGCAGTTTTCGAACAAAGAGTACATCTTATGCGGCGTCAAATAAGTTTTCTCTGTTTAATGATTATGTAATGTGGATAATATAGTTATTCTTTCATTTATTTCTTGGTGTGTATCTTGCTTGGTACAGGAGGAAGAGATGCTAAGGTGTTGATGAATAACATCTTGAGAAGAGTAATGGCAGATTCCCTTGCTGTGGAATTTTCATATACTGGAAAAGGGGCGCTAAAGGCAGAGGAATAAAAAGTCTTTTGGCGACAGAACTACGCAGGAAAATCCATTGTAATTTGATGGTTTATCTATTGCAGAAATATGCTTGAAGTACCGGTAGTTGTTAAGTCAATAAGCAAAAATTGAATAAGAGAGAGCAAGGAAGAAAATGTTTACTTGGCTGGAGAGTAAAAATTATTTAAAATTAGACTATGCCACGAAATACGAAGAAATTTTTAGCATGGCCACTAAGTGCTACATTAAAGGCTTCACAGCAGTCGAGTTGAAGGGAATATGTCCCTATGCCATGGAAAAATTAAACATTCATTTAGTTCAATGAATAGCAAACAATAAATATTAGGTTGTGCAGCTAGACCCCTCCACTGAACTTTCAGTGTTTCAACTTTGTCCAAGCCTAATTTATCTTTTATAATAGGTTAATCGAGAAGTTAGTTAGATTTCAGGATGTAGGTTCTCCTGTAGATGTTACTAGAGCTGTTAGAGCGGCTGGTGTACTTTACGCTTTAATATATATTAGACTTTCCCTCTGTCATGCAACAAGTCATCGCTGAATTTGTAATACCAGCTATGTACTCAAAAGTCCGAAATTAAGTTTTTGGTGTCATTCTAAAGAGAAACATACTTCCCTTCTTTCCAAATCACAGTTATGACTAAATTATTTCATCCAACGGTTTTAAATTGAAAAAAACAAAAAACAATATCTGCTACATCTTGGTTTCGTTATTGCTTTTATGTAAAAAAAATAACAGTCAACAATTTTTCGTGGTGAAATTTAATTGATTATACTTGCTAATAAATATTCCCGTTACTCACAGCAATTAACATTCATTAATATCAAAGCAAGTAAAAAATAACATTTAACTTTAAAAATACATTTCTGTCTCTCCTGGAAACTTTGTTAAAATGCACATAGCACGTACTGCAAATTCAGCAATGAAATGCAATTGTTTGAACGTATATTTATGTCAATTCGTTGAACTTCCAGCAATAGCATGAATTAAACATGGTGCCTCAAAAGTTATGTTTACCTTGTGGCAAATGAATGCAAGTAATATTGCAAGTGCATATGTGGGCGCAGGTTGGGGTGGCAAGAAGGAGGCATTCGTACGGACAAAGATGTTTCTAAGATTGAGCAGGTGCTGAAAAACTAACTTCGGTTTGGTGGGAAATACTGATCTTGTGTCAAGGTCGGATTGGAGAATGTGAAAATCAGTACCAGTATGTGGAAACTTGCAGCATGTATCCGGTTTTCATTTGTTTCTAACTTGTGGCGCCGACATAATTCGTTCTTCACTTGTTAACTTGTTCGGCGATTTGCTTAAGTACAGTCACCAAGTAACGGATTATTTTAGTACACCTGGAACAATTACTGTTAAATACTCTATCTATCTCTCTAATACTGATTTTACGTTATCGTAGGTGATCACAAGTAAGATTCAGTACTTGATGAGAAGAACGCAATATAGTAATAATTTTGTCACAGAAGAGTAGTAAACCTGCAACAAAAGCACCCATTCCACTCATATTTTTTAGTTCTGACCATGATTTCTGGGTAGACTCGAAACGCAGTGAAAAGTGAGGGGTGCTCTTAATGCGTGCGAGTGACACAAAATTTTTCTCTCTCTCCCTCTCTCTCTCTCCAATTATTTTCGATTGCTTTACGATTATTTTCCAGCATCAAAACTTTCTTTATTATTTCCTCTTTGTAAGAGCATGTATCCGTAAAATCTAAACCAATGGCTGCTCGATTATAAAACCTTGTAAATTTTAGAACACAGAATATGCTCAACTATGCTGGAATATCAATCTCTTCAGAGTAAATTTTCTGGGAGAACGGCGTACAAATAGTACGAACTTTTCAAACTAACAAACTATTGTAGAGGTATAAAATTTAAACCAATGCCTGGTAGATAATAAAACTTTGTTAGCTTGTAGGACACAGAAGTTTGTAAACAAGTGTTTTTCCACCGGGGTTCCGCGGAATCTAAGGGTTTTTCGAGGCAGTGTTAGGGGCTCCGCGAAAATCACTAAATAGTATTCAAAGAATATATAGTATTGTTTGCTTCAACTAATACGCAATACTACTTTACATTTTGATCTAGACTAGATAAAAATGTTAATTCCATGGAAGCCGTGCTTCCCCAAAGTTTTGTTTAATAATTCAGGAGTTTTCCAGATGAAACGATAGGGTTATAGTGGTCGTGACAAATCAATTTTATTTAAAAACGTATTTTTTTTTAGAAAATTCCGTCCAAATATGCGAAATTTTAAAACAACAACCAACCTTTCATTGTTGTTACATTGAAAGTAACAGTCCCAGCCTCCTAAAGTTATTTTTACGATAAAGTGCCTATTAAGTGATTACCCTAAGTTAACAACAAGTACGTACTTTGTTACGGAAGAGTAAAATAATCCGAAATCTTGGAATTTTAATTTTTTTTTCAAAGTTCTCAGGATTTCTAAACATAATGCACAAAAGGCATGGGAGTAATCTTTAAACATCACAAACTACACCCAAATATGTTGATGTTATAGTTGATGACGGCTGAATACCATACGAAGACGTTTTAATCTCTTTTGTAAACTTGCGGCAGTTATTGTGTAGTATCTTGTGTTCTTCTGATATTCTTCTGTAATTCTTTAACTTCATCACTTTTTATAGATTATTTTTACTTTTTACACTATCCTATTTCTGGTGTAGTAGACTCAATTGTGTGAAATTGGAAATAAATGAAACCTGATTGAATTCAGAGGATAAGTTCAGAACAATAGAGCATAATTACAAGAAAAGTAGATGCTGTGTGATTATGATTATGGTATGAATTCTCATGTTTTTGAATTTGAATTTCATTTATGGCTTTAGTCATCTAAGGCTCAGGCCGGGATAGGGGAGGGGAAAGGATTCGGGAAGGTGTCGGCCAGGCCCTTTGTTGAAGGTACCATCCCGGCATTGGCCTGGTGTGACTAAGGAAACCCCCTGGAGAAACCTCAGCCAGGATGGTCGGCCGCTGGTATCGAACCCAGGACCTCCCAAATGCTACGCCAACGCTCTACCCCTAAACTACGGTGGCTTGGTGAATCATGTATAATCAATATTGGGTTATTAGTATGTTTTTGTTTTTTTATTACTTTTGGAAAGAGTAATTCTAGGTAGTGCTAAGAAGCAAAGGTGTCTCGTGATCTTAAAGCTTAAGATAGGCCCTGGTCAACACCTTCCCGAATCCTTTCCCCTCCCCTATCCCGGCCTGAGCCTTGGATGCCTAAAAGACCATAAATAAAATTCAATCAAATCAACAAAGACCATTAGCTTTTATTCTTGCATACTTATAGCTGTTTACCTATGTGATGATTTTTTTTTCTTATTTTTAACAAGGGGAAGGCAGAGGAAGAGAAGAATTTTGAAGTCAGTTACTGATAACGTTATATATTTCGGAGGAACGAGATGATTATGTATCCGTTTTTTT
>JAGDQP010049682.1:0-14435 GCA_022664845.1 Lepisma saccharinum | reverse complement strand
ATTGAAACTTACTTGTACTCTTAAAAGTTGCTTCTATTACAATTGTAACCGTAACTCCAATAAACCTGTAATTCAATTTACTATTTCTAAAAAAAAAGTATTTCAGAAACCAAATCATTATGAAAAGTATATAAAATCTATGGTTGTAATGATTAAAGCAATTACATTTATTACCATTACCTTGTAATTAGGGAAAGTATGTAAAATCTCCAATTAAAGTTAATAATAAAGGATAATTTATCAAACTTACCTCTTACTTTAATGATTCTTCATAATATCCGGTCATTATACATAATGACCGTTTTATTACATTTTCCTTAACACACACAAATATATATAAAGAAAATAATAAGTCTTGCTTACTTGTCGTATGGCTTATTTCCCCACAAATGGGCAGCGCTGTTGACAAGGAAAGTGACATGCAACGAGAAAACATATCGGAAGAATCCTGGAGCCAAGATGCACACCAGCAAGTCCTCCTCCCACATAAAATATGGGACAAAAATTGGAACAACCATCCACCACATTACAGCCATCGTTAAGTAAAATCTGTGCAAGAATCCAATGATAATATTAGTATAAAGAGATTCCACGTGTAACGCGCTGACAATCAGGATACTTTACTTTTTACTTAATTGCCTTATAACTCCTCTGAATAATTTTTTAAATAAATGCTATTTGAGCGTATGGTATGATAGAACAGAATTTGTAGATAAGGTTCTCGGTGTAAGAACATGTAAACAATAAAACTACTATATATTATTTACTGTTTAAGTGTCTGTTACGTACTATTGACATTTCTACAACCCCCTACTGATACTCTTACACACGTCTTCCCCAAACTCTTTGAAAATATGGGTACAACAAATTTTTCTAATATACCACAGAAATGGGGATTGTGTTAGGTTTCGTTTTTATACATCCAGATTATAAATATAGAAAGCGTATAGGAAAAAAAACACAGCGCACGCATTGACATCATTTTATAACTCACTGACATCTGTGAATTATAAGATGATTTTACCTTAAACGTATTGTTTTCTTTTTCTACATTCTGATAGAAATAAACCAATGTATGGTACTCAATTACAGATTCTAGGTACTATACATGCACAAAATTCTTATCTTACAAACTTTAATTCCATATCTGAGCGATTCCACGAATAAGTCAAGCTCGGTAGTGAGAAGTTGAACGTACTACGGATTTGTGTAGATTAGTGCAATCGGTTCTTGAAAGGTACCGGTATCCACGTCCTCAAGTAGGGAAGGAAAGGGCTCACGTACCCCAGACGCCGAGATGGGGAAGGGCGTCAAATGAAGATAAGGAGGCTAAGGTGTTGTTCACTTTGGGCTTCTTCGAAGGGGCGTCAAGATCAGAGTTTGCTACCGTTTGCAAAAATACAACCCTATGATGTGTGTTTACTAAAAATAATTTTAAAAGTCGTTAGTACAAATGTGTAATGAACTGTTGTTGGATTATTTAAAAAGTAGTTTAAAATAATCGCTTCAATTTAATTATGAATTATACAAGTAAACCGTAGGGAGGGAAAACTAATATAGATAGAGTGTGGACAAAAATTCATTGTCAAAACTCTAGAAAGGAAAAGATGTATCTTTGTAAATGTTTGAATTCAACTTAGTTTCGGAGCTACAGGCTGCCGAAGGCGTGGGAAAATTATATTTAGAGCTTGATATTTCCAATGCCATTAACAGTAGAACTGCGGGGGCAAGACATCCTCAAAGACTTCCAACCTGCTCGATCCAAAAATGCATATTTCGAAATTGTGCAATAGCTGCGCATGGGATTCCCCAAAGGAACTCGGTGATTCCAGCAGGTAACTTGATGACTTTCCAGCAGGTAACAATAATTCATTGGCGCCAAGTCAATATCTCAAACAGTTTGCATTTGGTGAATGTTTTATTTTTACAATGCGTGGTTGCATAACCAACAGGAGTCAGAGCCTATTCTCCGAACTGGCATACATTCAACGAATTATTGATGTATTTGTTATCAATGAGAGAGAATGTTATTGCAAACCTGGATGGCAATGTTTAATCATGTAAACAGTGCAGTATAGGGTAATAAACGACCGTAATGATCAAGTGGTCACAGGTGTCAGATCATGAGTCACAGCTAGAGTTTCGCGTTTGAGTCCCGGCTGAGAATCAACTTTCTTGTAATCTGAAAGCAGAAAACAAAAACTTAAAACAAGAAATGAGACATGTTTGGATTGAGTTGACATAACGTGCACAATATTCCATACATATTTATGCCTGATTGTCTTCTTGCATCGTGCGTTTGGATTGTGAGATCTGAAAATGTTGAGATTGCCTATTCATCGCGGAAAAAGAAAAAAAGATGATGATGATGAAGTACCGTTGCGTTTAAAGTTAAAAATTCAGGTAGTGATATTTGGTGTAAGAAATTTTGAGGGATAGAAAGATCTGGTTGATTCCAAAATAACAGGTTCTAAATAATGTAGACTTTTCGAAAGAAATTATCAAGCAAAATAAAGAAAAGAAAATTTTTGACTGTCAGGGCCCCCGTAAAGTACCGCCCTGAAAAGTGACCGCTCTCCAACTTCTACTAGCGATCTCCGCATGCACATGCTACATGCAAGCATCTGTCACGGGTGTGGATGCTACGATTTCTGTCTCAAGCGTCGTTGCTTAAAAACAGGTATCCTCAGTTTTATTCTTTACAACTTGTGAGAGGCTGTCATTATTGGGTCGTATAGCGGTGATTTACAGTGTAAACATGACCAGTTTTGTGTTAAACATGTGGAAGCAGCTGGAATATGAAACTGGACAGAAACACGAAATATTCACATGGTTGTCCTTTAAATTAATTGCTGAGAAGGCAGATATGCCTAAGTCCGGAACAAGTCTGGGAGAGAATTTTTGCAATCCATCAATTTTCCAAGAGAAGGAACGGGACAAGAAAGGAAAAGCATTATTTCGACTGAACGTATATCGTCGGCTTAATTGTAAGATCACGAAGCTTGCTACAAAATATTCATACTTTGCATGAAAACATGTTAGACTATAGGCCGCTTTTCTGCAAAGTATGAATATTTTATGCCTCATATTTTTCCTGTTATATATAAACTATAACCATTGATATGATCCCTTCTCATTAAAAAAAAAAAATCCAGCAAGTTTCAAGATGAACGACTTTAAGATGGCGGCCATGAAAAACGTGCTCTCTAAAAGATAGCGCATTGACCCGCTATGCATTCATTTTCCGATTATTTCAAGCATTTTACAAATAAACCTGAGCTTTCCGATCCGATAAGTACATCTTCTTATGACTCAGACTTTTAGCCATTGAGTCCGTCTTTATGGACGAAATAACTTTTAATTATGATTTTTGGTGTTTTCCTGATGTACCCTAATTCTCTATCACTGATCAAGGCATGTTCATAACACGAAAAGCACTGAACAGACATGACAGCGTCCCATGAAAATTAGCGATACGAACATTTAATACACTATTGAAACCAATACTCCTGTACGGATGCGAAATCTGGGGCACAAATTACCTCGGCAAAATAATTAACAAAGCAGGCAGGAAATTCGTTAAACAAATTTTAGGGGTAGCCCAATCGGCACCTAACAGTGCAGTGCTGTTAGAAACAGGGAGGTATCCAATAAGCACAGTGGTGAAAACGAGGGTTTTAAAATACTGGTTGTATTTACGGGAAATGAATAGTATGAGGGAAATTCAAAGAAAGCGCTTAGACTATCAAATGAAACACAGAAACAATAACAATTGGTTAATGGGAGTTTTTGAATTCTTAAGGGAGATAAATATGGCCGATCTGATAGACGATAATAAAGGGCAACCCAAAGAAACGTTCGAATTAATAAGAAAGTAGAAGCAATTGAAAATTTAAAAGTGGACTGCAGAAAAAAAAAAGTCTTTCTAGAAACATTTGTAAAACTTAAAACAAATGACGGCACAGAAACGTATCTCGAGTTGGGAAGAGGGCAAAGAAGGGTCATTGCAATGTTTCGAATGGGCATGTATAGATGGAAAAACCCGAAGGATGATGAGGGAAATCGCTTATGTGTCTTATGGGGTAAATTAGAAACAGAAGCACACAGTCTAATTGCACGCAAACAAATGTATGAAGCGCGCTTGGGGCCGTGGGGTAAATATCAAGAACATGACCGAGGCATAAGCGAAATTTTAAACACAAAAGACAAAAAAGAGATACTAGCAAAATTCCTACAGAAGTTCTTCTCCTTACGAGAAGACGCTCTAAAAGACAGAGAAACTAACACATCCTCTAGTCTCCCATAAAATGTTAGATCAATATTGTATAATATAAACTTAGTAAGTGTTTTTCCCTGTTGTATGAAGAGCAATTGTTACATGTCATGAGTCATATGACTTTGATACAACTCAAATAAATTAAAATCTAAATCTAACTTTGGTTGAAAAAGCAGTTTGAATCATCGATAGGTTCACTTTTGAGATATCAGACGAACAGAGAGATAGGTTTATAACCACAAAGAGAAAATAGCCATACCTTAAACGGAAATGCTGACATCATCAGCTTGGAACAAAGGCGTACTTTACATGAAATGATATTAATAAGTTATTTCACACTCATATAGAGTGCAGTGAACTACTTTCTAGATTTCAGAGACACGCTCCACTCCAAAATAATCGATGGAATAATTTTGATTTCCTCTACTGCGAGAAACCGCGAGGAAATATACTTAAGGGCTAACCAACATGGAGGATGAGTGCACCATAAGTAGAATGGTTAAAGAAATGGACAATACTATCCGTATTTAAATATTCAGAAGAGGTGTTTAAATGGGCTTGATATGTGTGCTAAGAATATCAGTTATGTATGAACACTATAAATTAGTGTAAACTGGTAAATAAATAAACAAAGATTTGTGGAAGACATGGATTAAATGTTTTGTATGGAACATTGCGTTGTGCGCAGCAGAAACTTGGACTCTAGGAATGAATGAAGAGACAAAATTGGAGGCCTTTGAAATGTGGATATGGAGAACAATGAAAACATCAGCTGGATAGAGAAGATAAGAAATGAAGAAGTTTTAAACAGTGTAAACGAGAGGTTGGAGACAATGAAGAATAGAAAAAGAAATTGTTTAGGACATTCGGCGCAAAGAGATTGTATACCGAGGGATGCAATTGTAGCTATGGTTGAGGTAAAGAAGAATAGGACGAAGATGAATCCGGCTCCTTAATAATATTAAGGAAGATAAAACGTATGTTGAGATAAAAAAAAAAAAAGGCATCATCGAAATGAGTGGAGCACGCTTAGCTTGCCTTGAAGGACTTTGCACTTTGGTCTGAACACTGATGATGATGATAGTATGTCAAAATTCGTATAAGAACACATGTTTTCTTTATACTAAATCGGAAAATGTCCAAAACATTGCATTCAAGGGTAGTTTAAAGAATATTCCTCTTACCTTTTCTGGAACATGACAATTGGATTCGCCTCCAGGTCGCTCATGTCAATTGTTTTGCCCTTTTCCTTCACTTCCGGGTGTTTCTCCATCAACAACCAGCCAATATGGGAGAAGAAGAAGCCACGGTTGGCGTTGTGAGGGTCTGCATCAGTGTCACTAAATTTGTGATGTGTTCTGTGATCTCTCACCCACTCATAAATACTGTTCTGTAAATACAAAGATACAACTTCATATTTATATTTTAGAAATCTTCGCACAATTTAACTTTTTTTTTTATTCTACTCAATTTTAACTTTTAATGTTTACATGGCTTATAAATGTCACCACTACTCATTTCTCTTTCATGAGAGGCACAATCTTTCTTCCGTGTTTCTTGCATTATCACCATGAGGCTGAAGATTAATTACATCGGCAAGACTCTGACATGGACAGAGGACCACATCCTTAACGTTTGCCTTTACTGCAGAGAAGTACGAGCTGGACGTACTGTATTAGCGATACAAGAAGTCCTGTTGGAGGGTCAAGATAGCGTTCGACACGGTAAATACACGAAGGAACGCAATCTCATAATTTCATAACAGGATTCCTCATTATGAACAGTATCCTTGCAAGGGTTCACAATATAGGGTACGTAACCGAAAGGTTACGATACGTACTCGATGGTGCAAGACGGATTTAGTAAATCTCCAAGCTCTGACCGACCGATAACGACAAATATACATTTTCCGAGGAGCTAGATAGGTTCGATTACCGAAGCACTGCGCGAAAATTGTGTCGGAGGATTTCAACGCTAAAATAGAAAAGGAGGAAAAATATAGAACTATTATAAGCATATCAAGTCTTCACGAAAAACGCAACAACAATGGAGAAAGACTGACCACTCTTGCGATATCGAAAGATCTCATAGTAAAGCGCACGTTGTATAGAAACATAGATAAAAACAAGTACACATGGATATCTCCGGATGGCAAAACACAAAGCAGATGGACTGCGTATTAGTAGATACACAGAGATATACATTACGGCTTAGAGAGGAGGGCAAGATTACACCGACCATCAGCTAGTGATGACAAAAGTGATAATAAAGATATACATTCCAAAAGAGAAAACAAGGGATCAAAACAACTGAAATTCGAAGTTAAACGACTAGTTAATCCGAGCGTAAAAGCAGATTACCAGCTTTAAATCTCAAATAGGTTCGAAATCTTAGCCGACTAGAGTAATAATAAAGATGACATTAGCAATGAAATTGATGTACGATGTAGGAAAAAATTAGTGATACAGTAAAGGGCGCAGCGAAGGAACGTGTAGGTGAAAAGAAACGACAGAAAAGCAGACCTTGGTTTTACGAAGAATGCCTTAAGCTTTATGAGGAACGAAAACAAGCAAGGCAACGATGGATAAGTAATAAAGCGAAGCAAATACCAACCACTACAGTAACACGAAACGAAATGCCACACGTGGGTTCAGAAACAAATAGCGAGAATAACTGTTTGAGAAGATTCAGGAGATAGAGAAAAACAGCAAGACAAATAACATACGCGATCTATACAAACGGGTAAACTCGTTAAGAAAAGGCTACCAGCCGAGGTTAGGAATGATTATAATGAACGCGGATATCTTCAAGCAGATCTGGCTAAAATTATGGATGTGTAAAAGAGTTATTTAGACTAACTTCCTAATGTATACAACGGAGAACAAGGGGGAATTTGAAATTTATACTGAAGACCCGCGGATAGCAGAACCAACCCAGATCGAGGTCGAAATGTCGATAAAGAAATTGAAAAATTTCAAATCACTAGAAATAGACAACATTCCAACCTAATCAATTAAAGCGGGAAGAACGGTACTAATCAAAGAACTACATGAATTGACAAGTGCTATATGGAGAAAGGAGGATTTTCTAAAGGAATGGAAAATCTCAATAATAGTTCCGGTTTATAAAAAAAGGCGAATAACCCGGCTGTAAAAATTACCGCGGAATTTTATAGCTCTTAAAACGTTACAAAGTATTGATTAATATTTTGCTAAACCGCCTAAGCGTATACATATATAAAATCATTGGAAATCACCAATGTAGAATTAGAAGAAATAGATACCCCTTGGACATGATTTTTGAATTGAAATAAATTTTGGAGAAGAAATTGGAATATAATGGGACTGTTCACCAACTATTCATTCATTTTAAGAAAGCATATGATTTTATCAAAAGGGAAAAGTTATACAGTATCCTGGTACGATTTGGAATTCTGAAAAAAATTGGTTCAACTTTGAGGATGCGTCTCAGCGAACCTATGAGCAGAGTACGGATAATATGTCAGATAATTTCGAGATTCGCAACGGATTGAAACAATTCGATGCCTTATCACCACTACTGTTTAACTTTGCTTTAGAATATCCGGTTTAAAAATAAAAGAGTCCAAAAAGGGACTAATGTTGAATGGCTTGAATCAACTGTTTGTGTACGCGGATGATGTAGATTTAATAGGGGACGATATATATGCACTACAAAGTAGCATCGGTGTCTTATTAGAAGCTTGCGATGAGATAGATCTACAGGCGAACATAAAGAAATCAAAATACATGATAACAAGCCGAAACACCGACATTAAAGAAAATATATATAGCAATTAAGAATGAGGAGAATAGATACATTGAGAACATAGAGAAAGTAAACAAATTTAAACGCTCGGGAGCATAAGTAACAAGAAATACGAGATGACGGGAAATAAAAGGTCGTTTAGTATCAGTCAACGCATGTTTCTATTCAGTCCAGAAGCTCCTAATCTTGCGATTAATATCAAGAAAGTTCTAAATGAACATTTTCAGAATTGTTATTCTTCCGGTAATTCTTTACGGTTTTGGTATAGTAGGAAGTTCTATATCTCGCAAGGGAAGTAAATTGTGTTTCGCTCCACTAGGCCACGCTCCTAAGCTCTAGAGTGGAGCCCCCATAGAGTTATAAAATCTCCACTAGAGTTAGGACTGGCGCTGCGAACGCGGCGCCACTTTAATTTGGCCGGGAGTATGTTCGTTTCGCAAAAGAATATGTATTGTGAGCTGTTACGCTTTTCTCTTGTATTTAAGAAGAAAACGCCGATCTCCTATAAAGCTTATAGCTATACTGAGAGATTTAAGAAAGGAAGTAATGTATCGTTTCACAAATAAATGATCATATAATATTATTCCATGAAAAAAAATCATTATGTCGCTGTTTCGCGGAGTTTGTCAGTGCTAGAAATATGAAAAAAGCACACATCTTTGATTAGAATTATTTGATGCAACATAGTGTTAGATTCGTAGTTACCGTATAAAACTGTCCCTCAGTGCCAAAGGGAAGAGAAATATTCATAAAAATAAGTATTCTTACATTCAGAAATATTGTATCGTTTTGATTTAGGGCTATTGGAAATAAAGTGGTCATAACTGTATAGAAAAAAAATGATAATTATATCTGTCTATTTAAAATCTAAATAGTTCTAAACTAATAATGTATTGTTGAATTTTATTTATAGCCTTTAGGCACCTAAGGCTCAGACTTTGGAAAGGGTTCATGAAGATATCGGCCAGGGCCAATGTTGAAGGTGCCATTTGCCTGGTGTGCTTGAGGAAAACCCCTGGAAAAACATCAGGATAGTCGGAAGTTGGAATCGAATTCACGACCTCCCGAATGTTACACCAACGCTCTACCACTGAGCTACGGCTGCTCGGTAAGTAATGAGCTGTTGTAAGTAAGACTTGTAACATTATGAACAATGATGATGATGATGATGGGTGTTCTACCCGAAGGCAGGTCTTGACCTGAAGGTCCCAGAGCTAGGTGAACCGACGGCGATTTGTCATTGCCTTCCATCGCATGAAAATGACGTCCTAAGGATGGGTACCTACAGTTTAAAGTGTGTTTCAAATCACTTGTGCCTCCGCCGGGAATCGAACCAGGGACACCTTAATTACAGTATTAAAAACAATAGAAACATACATTTAACATAATAACAAAACTAGATGAGAAACACTTTTTATCGGTCACTCTGGTCGGCAATAGGCAGACTCGTGAATTCCATATATCTAACGTCGGACACAATAATACATATACTTTATAGATGTGACTATTCATATTGTTTATGATATAAACTCAAAACAGAACATTTGAAAAGAGAAGAAACAATGTTGTTTTTAATAGTTTAAAGACAAAGACTTTTACCCTAAATTGAAAGACACTCTTCTTCATTCTCCCATAACATTTCCGGCAGCTTCTAAGCTAACAAGGGAAGCCAGATCCTTTTTTTTTTTTTCGGTGGTCTATATAATGTCACTTTCGATAGCTGGTAGAACTTAAATATCAAGTTAAAGCTGTCCGAAAACTAGAGATAACTTTTATACACATTTTATTAAATGACATACGTCTTGTTTCAATGATATTTATGTGAAAATTTCCGACTACTAGTATATGTCCGACGACCGGTGCCCTTACTCTATTTTCAATTTTATAATTTTCTTTGTAAATTTATGCAAGTAAACCACTGGTTTGTATAATTACAGTATGAGCAATTTGTGTGTATAATATTCATGTCACTTGCGATGATCCCTAATCTCTAATGAAAATGTATCTCTAATGTTTTTTTTAAAATAAGTTATGCGGCTTAAGTGTCAACATTATATTGTTTCATTTAACAACTAAAAACCAGGATTGCACCTTCAACATAGGGCGTGACCGACACCTTCCCGAATCCTTCCCCTCCCATATCCTGGCCTGAGCCTTAGATGCCTAAATGTCATTAATAAAATTCAAAATTTTACAAGAAAAATTTGAGAACGAAAATAATATTTATCAAGAACAACTTATATAAGTGATTTTTATATTAAATTATACCTTATATTGATCAATTTAATTAGGAACTGTTTGTACCTTACGTGTTGAACTTAACTAAGGTGAACCATAATGCGAATTCTCATTTGTTTTCCTTTATGGAAAGATCGTGCGTGGCACATACAATGCCAGGTAGCGGACAGCTCACTGTTTTCTGGCAAACAAATGAATGTTCAACTTGCGCCGCGCTGAGAGTTAAAACCACGTAGACTGTGGCGCCAGTTCTGATTCTAGTGGAGGTTTTATAACTCTATGGGAGCCCCGCAGTTTCCCAACAATAGCAGTGCTTCGTTCAGTTTCGAGTGGTTTATATAATCATATAGAGCTAGTCGGAGTAATAGTAAAAGGTTTATACAAACCAAATATTATCTATAGATCGCTCCACAATTTTTTAATAATACGTTCAGATATTGGTATTGGAAAACTATGTCAATTAGAAATACGGCTGGTAATTATTATTTTATCAGTGTTGAACCAGAGAGTACGATTTATTTAAAGAGTACAAATAACATAAGAGTTAGCGTACTAACTATAAAATATAGTATATATGATAAAATATAGATCGTACCAATCCCAAGTAGTCATAGCGCTCATTAAATTAGAAATATGAAATGAGGACACAGTATTAACACCTAATACATAAGGTGTTATCAATTTAGTTGCCTTATATAAATTTTATTTTTCATACTGCTGAGGCGGCACTTAGGTTTAGGCGCGACATCTACTATCAAAATCTCAATATTGATACCGAGTTGTTAGAATAGGTTCTCCGGAGTATAAGATTTCGCACGATGTATGCGATACGACTGGTTCAACAAAGTAATATTTCAAATAGAAGCGGAGTATTCTGAGGCATTAGAAACAAGTTTCCGTTTGCAACTAAATCGAATGTATTGTGTCGGTGTCCACAGCAGAGAGAGTTATTTATATTATGGTAAGCATTGTTTCATTAGAATTATTTGGCATTATTTTAAGCTAACTATTGAGAAAGTGGTATTTATGTGTATGCCAAAATGTATATATTCACAAAGGTTAAGACCATTTGAATAAATCGTGTACATTATAAAGTATTTTTCTGAAAATACATGTTTAATGATGTTGTATTGCTGTACAGTGCCGCGAGACAGAAAAAAAATATTTGCCCATTGTATTAAAACTAATAGTATTCTCAAATATAATTTTAATAGATCATTGTGTAAGTCTAAATAAATACATTCAAGTGTTTGATACTTAATATGAAAGTAGTTCTGTTTCTTATGTCTGTTGCTGATGAATCCTATTTAGTAAAATTGTTGATGTTTGAAATTTGGAAACATCATTTCTACCAATTACTGAATTAGGTAATACTATCCACCATTCTTATAGTAAAGGTAATTGCATATTTCAAGGATAATATTTTCTTATATCGGGTAGAATATTTGGACCGTTTATGAAAACTATGTTGTATCAACTTAACTAAAACAGGCTGACAAAGCTAAAAGAGGCACTTAGAACATTGAAACTGTAACGCTTGCTGTGTGGTTTTCCAACAGAGTTAACATCTTCCTCAAACGAAACACTAACAGTTCATAGAAGGAACCAGAAGTCGTTTGAACGTCTTCCGCCAATCACGTCCTAGAATTCGTTTACTTTGCAAAACTAAACAAATCTTAACCAATCACAGTTCTTCCCTCACAGGCCACACCTACCAGTCAACTAGAGCGCTATAACAAGCTTGTACAGCAAACTACCTAACAAGGAAACTGAATCGAGACGCAAAATATATTTAATAAAATACTACTTAACACCTGTAAAGTGTAACGTGTTGAGAGTAAAGATATTCTGCGGTAATTATTACAGTCCGATTTGTCAACTTTTTAAATCAATCTGAAATATTACTGAGGCTTTTCAATTCCTTAGAAAGCTCCTCTTCTTCAGATACCACTTCTCGAGTTATGTAGCTCCTTGACTAGTGTCATTCCTCCCGCTTTAATTAATTCGGCTGGGGCGATGTCAATTCCTGGTGATTTGATGTTCACAATTTCTTTATTGATGTTTCGACCTCGATCTCTCTAGGTTCGAGTATCAACTGTTCTGTGGTATAAATTTCAACTGACTGTTTCCTCACCTTGTGTACATTAAGAAGCTTTTCAAAATAGCTTTTCCACACATCAAGAATTTTAGTCAAATCCACCTGAATATCTGCATGTTCATTATAATAATCCCTAGCCTTGGCTGGTAACCTTTTCTTAACGAGTATATCCCTTTGAATAGATCTTTAATGTTATTTGTCTTAACGTTTTCCTCTATCACCTGATGTTTGTTTGATATTTTCACCTTATGTTTCTGAACCCGCGTGTAGCATTACGTTTTGCGTTACTGTAGTGATTTGCATTTGGTTCGGTTTTGTCCCTTAGACATCGATACCTTGCTTGCTTTCGTCCGCCATTAATCGGCTTAACGTATTCTAAATCAAAATTGTTTTCCTGACGTTTTTCCCACCTACACGTTCCTTTGCTGCTTCATTTACTGTGTCACGAATTGCCTCAAACAGCCAATACATACGGTGTATATAAATTTCATCATTATTTTCGATTTTTGACCTAGTTGTCCGGTGTCCGGTGTCCGATACGACCTCAAAACTGAATGTTAAATGTCCGGTAATTTTTCCTTTTACTAGTCCTATTCTCTGTACTATTCATATTTTTTTTTAATTCCGTGGAAAGTGGATTTAGTTGAAACTGGATTCTAATGAACCGCATTTGACAACCGGCTGATCACGGCTCTAGCGCAATTCCATTCCGCAACGAATTTGTTCTTCCGTCGCAGTGATATTATCGTTTGCAAGGTGGCAGTGATGCTAATTTGGCCTATTTTTGGCCAAATCTAGCATATTTGGAGATGCATTTAGCCATACAAATATACGAAATGCTTATAGCCTTAAATATAGCTTATTTTATTAAACTTGACATTTTTGGCCTTTTTTATTAGCGATCAAATGATTTCTAAATATACTTTTTTCTTTGAAAATAAAGTGTAAACTTAAAAAATAATCCTATCTGTCATTATATATTTAATCCAATCGTATTAATTAATTTCTCAAGACAGAGGATGTTTTATTACGCAACAAACCCTTGTTTCTTATTCTTTTCCTCTCTCCCCACCCCACAGATTTAGAGCTACTCAACAATACTTGTCAACTCAGATAATAATTTTAATTTCGCATTTCATTGCAAGATTCTTAAGCAGAAAGATTCATTGCAGCAAGAATGAGAATATATATCTTGGAATTTTCTAGTACGAATTTAATAATTTTTCGGTTCTTCAAGCCATGGAGAGTAGAAGAGAGCGCTGGTAAGACTTATTTTTCAAGTATATTTTGTGCACGCCATAATTATATTACCAATTATATTTGCTTTTTCTGTTTTAAAGTACGATGTATTATTAATGGTAGACTACAAAACTGTGCCGACTCAACCAAAACTGGAATAGGAAAGTTTAATAAATGCTTCAAAAGTAAGTAAAGTTATTAAATTCGGACTCCGAATCGCTCAATTTTATGTGAAGTAATCACATTTCCGCCAGACTCTCCCTGCGGGGAAGGGGGGGGGTTAGCCTCCAAAGTCTCGACAACACCCCTCCCCTCCAACAACCTTGACAGTTTTGATGTAAAAATCGATAGAAACCGTACAAAACTTCACTTACACCCTCCCAATTTTGACTTTACACCCCCCAAACTGAAAATCCGGCGGAAACTCAGGTTGTTCACATTTTTGACAAGCGATGATGTCACAGTCTTAAGAGTATACGTACTCCTGGAGGGTGTCCCGTATTACCATAAGTTGGGAACCGTAGTTTTGCGCCCCCCTGGAATAGTTCGGGTACTAACCATATCTGGTAGGCATTCTGCTATGCGCCACCTGGGCAGGCGCCTAGTGAAAGACCAGCCACTGCAGCCCGGACAAAATTGTAGCTGTCTACATGTATTTAAAAAATCAATGTAAGCCATGGAAAGCAATCAATGACCTTTTTATACAAACATACTAGATACTCAAACTGAAAAACAACTAAGTAACCGAGGAACTTGGAACACAGTATTCGCCCAGCTGTGTTCAGAAAGGGTAAACTG
>JAGDQP010049681.1:0-14436 GCA_022664845.1 Lepisma saccharinum | reverse complement strand
TATATATATATATATATATATATATATATATATATATATCTTTTTTAGTTGGTTAGCATTTGTTCATTAAGCATAACTCACGGCTCATGTATATCTTCATACCACTATCGAATTACCAAACGTCCATATATAAAACTCCGCAAAATATAATACTTTCGTTAAATATACAAGAAAGAAGAATATGAACAACCAACTTCATTGTTAACATGTAACAACGCTAAATTTGGGTTTTGAATACATTGAATTAATTAAAGTTTATTTTATATGCTTTGTAAAATATTAAAAATCTGCTGAACACAGCAAGGACTTCAGTTCGTAGAACGCCATTTTGCTTTTAGGGATTTGAAGGAAATAACTTAAAATTTCGAAATAGCCAAAACTATATTTTGATTGAGCATATGCAGAAACATAATGGTTGACACCAAGATCACTATTTTCTTTCTGCTGCTTCAAAAGTTATAAGATCATTTCTTATGGCTGCAATTTTGCTTTTTAGCGATTTGAAGCATATAACATCAAAATCGAGAGTGGGAAATAAAATATTCGGAATCAGCTCACCAAATACATTCAGAAAAACTTGTTTGCCCGTTTTTCTTTCAAAATTCTTCCTACAATTTTTACAGCTACATTTCTGGGAATTTGCACCAGTCTATATGCTATCTGGATCCTGATTTATTTGTTGGTGACAAACAACTCCAACTTACAATGTGTTACATTACCTTGGTTTGATATTTGAAACGAATTTCAATTGTCATAGTCACCTTCGCCAAATTGGGATTTCCTGTGCAAAAGTTCTGAATTTGTTACGTGTTTAAGTCATTCCACTTGAGGTACTGATCATACAACCTTGTTGCTCCTTTACCGCGCACTTTTTATGGAAATTTAGTCGTGATTGTTACGCTTATACTTTTGCACGATTTTTCGTTTTACGTATGCTAAATAGTGTTCACCATGCAGGAATTGGACTCTCCTCTGGTGTGTATCGCATAAGTCGTGTCACCAGTCTTTGTGTCGATGCCACAGAGTCTTCGCTCAAGATTCACCGGGTGTATTACGTGGAGATACTTATGCAAGATATCATCTTTATTTGGTCGTTCAGCATATCATTTAGTTGCGAACCCGGTGCAATGAGACATGTATGGACGCCGTGGTCAGTTTACCAGGTACTTGGGATCGAGAGCTTCTGAGTTATTGGATATCTTGCGTGCAGACCGTCGAACTGGCTGCTGTGTATATTTTACTCTCCGTTTTCCGTAAACTATTCCTCATCCACGGATTGATCTATCTCTGACAAGTTTAAAGAAAATGGAAACATCTAGGGTTGAGATCCAGCAACGCTTTCGTGAATTGCAACATTAGAACCCAAATTTTGTGTTTTTACCGATGTATTCAAATCAGCTGAATCTGTTGGATGCGCATTTGTTATAGACGAAGAAGCCCACTAATTTTGTCTTAATCGGAGAGTCAGTATTTTCACTGTCAAGTGATGTGCACTTATACAGGCAGATTTGGATTTTAGTCTTTTTCATGGTATGAATCACATCCTTGTTTGTACAGATTCGCTAGGTGCCCTTCAAAGCTTCACGAACATGTACAGTAAACATCCGTTCGTGCAAGAAATCTTTAAGACACATACCATACGATTTTCTGGTGGGGAGGTTGTTTAGCTGGATACCGAGTCATGTTGGTATCCATTGTAAAGAATTGTCAGACAATGCTTCTCCAGAGGCCTCTTTATGAGATGATGTAGATATTCAACTTATTCCGTTTTATGATATGTTGATTTATTGTAGATAGATAAGTCGAAATGAATGACAGAGATGGTTAGATAACGTTGCTGTCAACAAGTAGCGAGACATTAAGGTTAACGTTGCTCCCAGGAAATCTTCTCGAGGTGGTAGGCGTGAAGAAGTGCCTTTATGTCGCCTGCGGATAGGACAAGTCGCCTGACACACGGGTATCTGTTACGACGTTTGGATCCTCTGAATTGTAATTAATACAATGATTTTTCAAGTATTTGTCACAAGGTTTTAGAATGTGATGGATATAATCATCTCCGACTATGTTATAACATCCCCAGTGACTTGGTGTCAGTCCTAAAAGATTATTCTTATGTGGTAGGGAGAGTTTTTATGTATTTTGGAAGAACAGGTCTTTGAACGTCTATTTGAGATGATTATGCCCATTAGCTGTTAAGTTTTATCTTGTAATATTTTATCATACTGTTACTGAAAGTCCTTTACACTTTTTTTTAAATTTATTTTAATACTGGCCCTATACACCAGGAAGTTTTAATTGTTTCTGAAGATCTTTAGAACCTTTTTATATCTGGTTAATTTTATTGGGTTTTATGAACACCTAAGTTTAAACGTGACAAAGTCTTCCCCGCACCGGGACTGTCGTAAGCCATAGTTCTGTTACCGCCCATACTAATAATTTTATCACATCTTAATGTAATTATCGTACGATTGGTATTTATTTGAAACTAGAGTACGATTCCTCTGATACTGTAATAAAAATCAGAGTTTGATATTTGGAACAAACGCAGGTAAGGTCCTCGTAACGCTGGCACTGGCTTCGAGATCAAATGATAGTCACCGTGCTATACTGGATTGTGAAGAATGGGTGTGCAGAGCAGTCAACGTCCAAGTGTAATGGAGGAGATAAAGAAGAGCAAGAACCTGCTATATGGTTTTTGATAGTTGTAGTGAGTGCAGGAGATATTCACTGCATAGTAAACACAGTGTGTGGCGAACGTTGTTTGGCGCTTAGTGGAAGACTGAAGCAAGACAATTCGAGAAGAGTGCACTTCTTTGCAGATGAAATTCAAGAAGTGCAAGCTGATGCTTGTCACGTTAGACTCCATTATTAAACGCAACAGCTACGATCGATGATATTACTACTGTGATTGACAGTACAGCATACAGTATCAGCGCACAACAACGGGGGCAACATAAAGTCTGTGTCCTGTTGGTATCACATCATCTCACCTCTGATCATCGGATGATAATATCGATGTAGTTTATCCAGCTATTTGAAAATGATGGCAACAATTTCCTTTCCAACGTCGTCATGGGTACTGAAATCTAGTGTCATAATTTCCAAAATGAATAGAAACGACGAAGTTTTAAGTGCAAAAAATTACATTCACTGCCTACAAAGTGGATGAGTACAAGTAAGGTGATGCTCACTTTTTGCTTTAATTCTAAAGAGCAACTTTTTTTTATTTTTTGACAAGTAACCGGCACTGCAAAAAGTTTGACGACGCTACGACATTCGATTAAACCCAAGTGAACAAGGTTATTTTCTAAGAGTCATCCTATTGCACGCAACACTCATCCCCATACAGAAGAAGTGCATAGGGGACACTGCAGTAATTCAGGGCCACAGTCTGAACCACCTACCGTTGAGCCCGAACCCGCCTCCGTGTTATCTTTCCCATATTTGGGGAACTCAAAGGAGAATTGGGAGTCCGTGGTTGAATCTGACGATGATATGAAAGGTACAGGGAGAACGAGATTCCGGGGGCAACCCGATTGCTTGTACCGGTAGAGCTGCAGTATACAATGCTATGAAATCTCTCTTCAATTGACTGCTTTTCATTTCATAAAGATATCCTAATACGTTATTGCAATATTAACGAATATTTAGTATTTTTGTAAGTGGATCTTTGAATTTTAATTTAAGCTTCGCCTTAATTATAACTTACATCACAGAAAAGCATTATAATACTGTATTAGTAGTAATAGATTAATAGAGCATCGGACCATGTTGACAACAAATAGTCATTCAACATTTATTGAAACACGTTATTATCCTTCAAATATAATTACTGCACCTCATTTTAATCGCAGTTTCCATAGTTTCCCGCATGGTAGATGTCCCAAAATAACCGGAAAATTGTGGCTGGCACGTTGACATGCTGAATTGCTTCATTATAACAATTGGAAGTGTACAGCAAAATATTGCAATAAGAAACCTTTTCAAAACCAGATACATCATCTAGTAGTCAACTGACGTTTTATTTGCTTGCCAATATTTTAATTACTACGCTGCAATACCTCTATAAATATGCGCTGCATAGAGATTTCTTAAAAATAGTCTATTTCATTTTAGATATTTATTGTATTTTTCTTATTGCAGGCATGTTTTCCTAATCGAAAAATGTCGTCTGTGGGGAAATTGGGACATTGACTGGGTAATTCGCTTCGATGATATAATGACTGTGCCATGCATAACTGGAAACAAACTAATTTTCAAGGTCAGGCAGGTATGTGAATTTCTACATTTTACTGTGTTTAAAGAATATTCTTTTGTTCATAAGAAATACTACTTTAAATGAAGAAAACCTCTAAATATGTTACTATGATTCATGTTGCTTGAATTCATTTGGTTGTTATAATACCTTCTCTTGGTCTATAAATGTGAAACTCACCAATCACCGTTGGTTCCTTATGTAACCTAATTCTAAACGAGAGATTCCAATGGAATCTTAACAGATTTAATTCCTTCTATGAAGATATGCAAATCTTGTTATCTGAGATTTCTCCCGTTATTCTCTGCTTTTTATTTATTTATTTATTTTTGGAAGTCTCCAAGCCACCCATACCTCTTTGTCTCGAGTATCTTTGTCTCGACACAACTTTGTTTCGAGTACCTGAGGGCTACAACGAATCGGAAACGGATTCTCCACAAAGTTGGGGTAGGCCATCCCCCGTTCCGTCTCCCCGCCTCAATCCCTGCTCGGCATCGAGGCAAGGAGTCGATAGGACCTGTTTACTAAAAGTTGGTGTTGTTGGGAGGGCTATAGGGGATATTTCTAATAGCCTAGTTCCCAGCGAACAAACCTGGGCCCTATTTCCGCGATTGGAGGGAATTAACTTTATTCTCTTCTTTCTTTTCATACACATTGTTTACATTAAAGAGACTTGAGTAAGTATTACAATTTACAACTTAGCTTAATTTTTCTTATTTATTTATGTATTTATTATTATTATTTATTTCCATTAATTCCCCTCCCACAGTCTGGACGAACACCATGTCGGCGTTCAGTTCCTTGGTGGAACAAGGAGCTCTAGGTAACACGGGGAAATTGCGCTTTACGAGTGTTCAACCGATAACCTACAGCGACAAATGTGAATACAGTTAGACCGTCACAAGCTCAAATTCGACGTCTTATGAAACATACTTGTCACTCATCTTTCCGTGAATATGTATCTTCTATTAACTCACAAACGCCAATTTGAGACGTGTGGGACCGTGTCAGACGTTGACATGATAATTGTCGCTCCGAGCCTTTGACTACTCTGAAGCACAACAAGGTCTTCTATACCGATCCAGAGGAGATTGCTAATCTGCTAGGAGCACCATTCGAAACAGTATTCACATTTCATCATTATAGTGTTAATTACGAGAATATAAAACTTCAGTTAGAGATAATTCCCTTACCTTTACTCTGATAACATGGAATCACATAATATTCATTTTTGGTGAGCGTGAACTTGATACTACCCTGAAGGATCTCCGAAATACACCCCGTGAAGGGGTCCATTATAGAATGTTACGACACCTTTCATCCCAAGGTAAGTCTTCTTGCCAAATATATATAAAAAGCTCCTGACTTTTTCTAAGAAGCTATTGTAATCACCATTTTCAAGCCGGATAAAGATAAACTAACCGACACAAATTACCGACCAATTGCTCTCACTAGCTGCATTTGTAAGATATTTAAGAGAATTTTGAGCTGCAGATTAATGTAGTATTTGGAAAGTCACAAGTTCCTTTCCATTGATCAATGTGATGTCCGGCAATATCGATCAACTGTTGAATTGTGAGCCGCAGATTAATGTAGTATTTGGAAAGTCACAAGTTCCTTTTCATTGATCAATGTGATGTCCGGCAATACCGATCAAATGTCGACCACCTCGTTCGGTTAGAATCTGTCCTTCAGAACGCGTTCCTCTTTAATGAACACGTTGTTGCTGTGCTTTTTATTTAGAGGAGGCCTATGATTCCACCTGGAGATATGGCATCCTATGCCAGATTTATGACTGGGATATTAGGGGTCACACGGCTCATTTTATATAAATCTTTTACGTGAACGTTATTTTCGTGTACTTGTCGGTGATTAACTTTCGGAGCGTTACTTACAGGAGAATGGCGTACCTCAAGACATGTATTGAGCGTCTCATTGTTTGTTGTTTCAGCTAGCTGTGTAATGTCCTGAATTCGTCCTCTCGTTGACCACTTGACAATTGTCTGTAAGTCCAGATATATAAACCTCGCCTCTCGAGAGATCCAACTTACTCTCAACCATCTTATTGACTGGTCAAACCAGACTGGTGTTTGCTTCTTACCTAAGGAAACAGTTTGTCTGCATATTTATCGACAGTGACGTTTACACATATATTCTGATTTAATTATTGGCATCAAACAAATTTAGTTTGTCAGTGAAGTACGTTACCCTGGGTTGATATGTGATAGGAAGTTAAATTGCATAGTCGCCGGAGCCAAATTAAAATATCCTGTACAAGAGACCGAGCGGCTGTGTCTCAGTGGTAGAGCATTGACTTAGCATTCGGGAGGTCGTGGGTTCAATCCCAGCGGCCGACCATCCTAACTGAGTTTTCCAGGGTTTTTCCACAGCCTCAACAGGCAAATGCGAGAATTGTAAGTAGAGACTATGTACATAAAGTACTACTAAAGAAAATGACGGTAGAGGCCAGGGCTCTAACTTAAGGTATATTTCGGCATTCGCCTGGTGAATCTGCTTTTGAAACATTGGAAAACCTAAGCGTGAAAGCCCACTACCCCACATCCATGTTTCATTTATGAGGCAACACTATGGATCTCTAGAGAGCAAGATACGTAAAGGGATGGTAAAGGTAAGGGCCTTAGCCTTTTTTACTGTACATTCACGGTATTTGTCTGTTGAAACTGCTGGATATTCATTGCCGAACCTTAGCCTGGGTTTTTGGCTTTGAGTATTTACTCCTGTAGTTGCTAAATGGAAAAAAAGGAATCCACGAGGCACTTTAGACCTGCTTTTCATAACCGCGATCATGCGCTGCTTGCGTTAATGTGTTATTATGCTATGTTTATTTCTTTTTGCCCCTTTTGGGGTTTATTCTACAATCCAATGCCATTTTATTAGCAAGTATTTAACTAATTTTCATCTTATATGTACTTGACCCTTTATCTGTGTGCTATTTCCCATTGTATTTGTCCAATAAGCGGGTAATAAACAGATTTATTAATTGTGTGTACGTTGTGTAGATACCTTGTGATTTGCAATTCCTAATGATTGGCAATATACGAATTTAGTATTGTAGCTTATGTGTGACGTCATATTAGTCAGTACATGTTAGTGTGTCACACTGCATTTTGTTACCAGCGTGCATACTACGATTATTGCTTACGGGTGTTGTTTGCAACCCCAATTTTTAGAGTATTGACATTTAAACGACACTATATTATACGCATTTACGATGTTTAATATTCTTTTAACATGTTTTAATTCTTTAAGAACCCACTTTCCTCTTTTTCTTTATTTGCACTCTGGTTAACGACGAACATGCAATGATAATGTTGTATTAATATTGTGCTTTTACATGTTGTTCTTTACAATTTACCCATACTATGTATGAGATTTAACAAATGTTGATTGCATATTACATTTCCTCGTAGCAGAAAGAATCAGAAGAAGTCTGATGCTCTTTCGAGCGAAAGTTTCTTTCTTTAAAATCTTGTCCGCGTTAACTATTCTTTATCTTGTGTATGAGAGAGAGAAAGAGAGAGAGAGAGAGAGAGAAATATTACATTGAGAGCTTTGATAAGAAACAGCCTAAAAGCTGCTTCTTCAAAAGTAAAGATAGGGAAAGCTATTCATGCCTGGAGGTCATTGCATAAGCTTTACGGTGCACAAAATCGGAAACTATTTTATACCTGAATTAAATCTTTTTCTTGTGTGTTCTCATAGTTGTTCCGTTGAATATTCCTTTATCTGTAAGCTAACTTATTTTTATTGTTTTCCAATGCGTTGTCTATTTCTTTATTTTATTTTAAATATTAGTCATATGATGTAACGCACCACAGTAGAATTCAATGCACATCCCATACACTTACATATTTGGTTAATGAAACTAAGAGATATGGTGGTAATTATAGCACTTAAAACCCTTTTAACACGGATAACTGCACTTAATAATAATCATTTCTTAATGGAAACTTTCAGCTTTGCTAATGGAAGATAAGTTTACCATTAGCAGCTTAAAAGCCATAGATATTTTGTGATAGCTAGATGCGTGTTGACCTAAAAAGTGTTATTGACGGTGATTAGCTGGTAATGAAAGGCGTTGAGTAGTTTGATCATAAAAGATGTTACTAAATGGTTCATGCAGTTTCATATTGATGATGTCAAAACGTCCCGACGACAAGTTTTTAAAAGAAACATTTCAAAAAAAGGAGGAATATATTATACGCCGTAGGGATATGGCTGGGTGTCTTTAGTACTGCATGTTCTTTGTGCTTCAAATGACCGTGTCGTGATATATTTGGAGATCAAAGACTGGTATTGCTTGCAAGGACTGTATCTCAGGCGATGGTTAAACATCCCGAAGATATTTTGTATTTCTTACTGTCTCTTATTCTAAAAAGGAATGAACGAACGAAATAAATGAAAACTATGATTTGGAAATGTATATGGCCGGTATAAAGTAGATGTAGAGGAACATTCTTAGATTGTATATTGCGTTTGATCTTTGTATTGACTTTTTCCTACATTCGTCTTACCTTAATGCTAACAGCTTTTATATAGTACGCAAGCTATTGACGAGCTCACGAGTCGCATACCCTTGAGTGTAGGCGTATTGCACGCGTAGTTAAACATTATATTCCACCTACTCCAGGCATTGAACCCGGAACCTGCAAGATGGATTTCAAAATAATACCTGCAAGCTAAGACAATTAGAACTGCACATAAAAAAACTTGTATACTTGCATTGGGTTGGTACATAATACCTGTCGGCTTTGCTAAATGTAAGCTAAAGTTTTAGCTGTCTAGTTGAAGCAGATGAGACAATACTGTATAGGCAGATTTTTAAAAAATAGCATACGCAATATGTAAATAATAATAACGATAGCGGTTTTACGGTCAGGACATGTCTAATTTATAGGAATGTGCTTGGCAGTGGAACACTGAACACGCTATAAAATAATATTTTTCTCTTTAAGGTCGGGGGAATCTATGGCTACGAATACTGTAATTTCCTGAATGTTGGAGCTATGGTTAATTGTTTTTGATAATGAATGTCAAAGTCATTGGAAACAGCGTTTCCAGTCATTAGAAGATAGGACAATGATTTTAACGCTACTCGTAATGTACTCTAACGGAAAATGAAATTCATGGCAGTACGGCTGTTTATACCATGGCGGCAATGTATCAAAAAAAGTACACCACAGATGCTGATACAATTAAAAGCAGCGTTTATAGATTATACTGCGCAATAACCAACCTTTGTGGTTGTGGATACAAAATTAAAATCCACATCTAAAGTGGAAAACAAGTACATGCAATGGATGTGAGTTGTATATTGCTTGTTTACTAACCTATGCAAACATGTTACAAACGAAGAATAAGCATTGTTGAAGATACGAAGAGCTGTCTATCACCTTCTTATAACGTATGACCACACGCACAGGACAATGAAACCCAAGAAAACAATATGCATTTGGTATTATAGTTCTTGTTTTTAAATTACAAGCACGGATGGTTATAGAAATACAAGTAAATGTTCCTCAACATACTAATGTTGTCCAGCATGGTGATGGCGTTATGGGGAAGAGCAAACTTGTAACAAAAAATTCACAAAAGTTTTCGTAAGAGAAAAATTTAGTTTTTACTTTCACAAAAAATTGTAACAAAAAGTTTTCGTAAGAAAAAAAGTTTACAATAAAAAAAAATTGTAAAAAAGGTTTCGTAAGAAAAAAGTTTGCAATAAAAAATAGGAATAGAAAAATTTGTAACAAAAAGTTTTCGCAAGAAAAAAATTGTAAGAAAAAATTTCGTAAGAAAAATTTGGAACAAAAAGTTTTCGTAAGAAAAAAGTTTTGCAACAAAAAATTGTAACAAACAATTTTCATAAGAAAAAAATTGTAACAAAAGAATTTCGTAAAAAAGTTTGTAAGAAAAAAATTTGCAATAAAAATCAGAACAAAAAGTTTTCGTAACAGTTTGTTTTTCCATTTCGTAAAAGATCTTTTGGTTTTGTTTGCAGAAAAATTTTAGCTTTTAAAAAGTTGTACTGTATTGTTTTCAGAAAATGTTTTGGTAGCAAACTGTTTTCTCCGTTTTGGTTTTAATCAAGTTCATTTTTCTTAGAAAACACAAAAAGTGAATGAACATTACAGAATCTAATTTTGTTTGAAAGAAGATAATTACAACTAAGTTGAACTGAATATAATATCACATACAAATAAAACTAACCTTTATAGCAGAGTAATATTATACTATGGAAATTGATCGTTAATACTCGATTTGATAAAGCATATAAGAGTTTTCTAACGTAGTCATTTGCTTGAGAATAAAATAGTCGTCACGTGATGTAAATAATTAACAGAATTCGATGACACAACTGTCACAAACGTCGGCCATGCATACACATGCTAGAATTACAGATATGAAAATGAGTTATTCTAAGCAGGCATTATCAGGTCTATGGATGTACCACACATTCGTAATTGATTAATTTGTATCGCAATTTTATTGGTTAATACAAGAACACATTAGAGCATGATGATTGGCTAGTAATTTGTATAAAGCAACATTGAGACCAGGCATTGAACCCAGTTCTATAGGACGATGGCGGATTGTACTTGTTCAAACACACCTTTCCGGTCGCTTGCATTTACTGTTACGCCGGTCTTCCAGTTGCTGATGATGATGAGGGACATGTCTGTACTAACCTTTCAGCAGATGATATACGCGGGGAAGTGTGGGAGATGTTAGCGTTTTTTGATACATATCATTCCATTTATAATATTCTTGTTGCAATGCATCGTGAACAAGCCATCACCATAGAACATTTTATACGTACCTATACAGAGATGATTACTAATGATGATCATGTACAGGCAATCTACGATGTGCTGTGGACAAAGGACTATCAACATGGGGCTTCACTTTCAACTTTGGAGCAGGAGTAAGAAATGAACCACAACGATTGAAATAAAATAAAATTCTTTATTGTAAATTAAACAAATAGTGCTTGACGTACAATATACAAGTTTTTAGTGACAAACAGTTACAAGAGGGTATACATGACAATATCAGGATATATTCCGTTTGCATTGCACTGACCATAGTGCAACAACAATTTGCATAACAAACAGGATACAAAGTTCATATAAACAAAATAGTGTAGTACCTCCCCCAATACAACGTTGAGTGACTGTGTCACATGAGAACCACCACCACCACCACATGCAAAGTCTTTTGTCTTGTAAACATACTACCCTTGGTTTTCGAAGGTACATATAAACATGGTTAGCAAAAATTTTGTGTTGTTTTTTACTTGCTCGAACTAAAATGTGCGGCTACATATACCGAACGTATGACTAATTACAGTATTTACTCCAGTAAAATGGCTAACTTGTTTGATAATGCAATTAGATTAAAAGGTGGAAACAATTGCAAGAAAAACTATATACGGGTAATAGTTGAGTCGTGTACTATGACCACCAATCTTAAATGTAAATAATAATAAACAAGTATTCCAATCAAAAGATAAAGATGTGTTTATTTCCACGTTTTGGTCCTAACCTCGAAATCCATAAGGAACTGTCATGTATTGTTTTTTCTCAATAGGATTTAATTTACGTCGTTTATGGTGTTGCACAACAACATGGCGTTTCACTTGAGATTTACAAACGACACGAAATTCAGGTTTTCTAAGAATACGATTTGGTGTAACAATCTTTTTACCTTTATACGTACCCATCCCTACTTTAAACATATCCTTGAATGTAATTTTCTTTCGTATTCGTTGAATAAGTGTTATACCTCGAATTTTTGATCACGTGGTTTAATTGACCCGTAGATATTTCCTTTATTTCGAAACAATAATGTTTTGGTCCTCCAGAAGAAAAACGACGCATTATAAACCCCGCAGGCACTTCATCCTTAAGCTGACCTAGGTAATTACCGAGAGGCAGCAATGGCGATTCATTATGTCGTCTAACATAGATAACACTGCTGGTATAACAATACAAAAGTCGAGCTATACCCACAGTACGCATTGCCTCATTCAGTCGTAACCTCGCCCATGAGGAAATAAAAGCGGCAAGCATGACATTACTGAAGGCGTAAAGCGTATTTTGAGACTCGAAATCTCGATACGTAACAAGAAGTTTACTACCCACGAGATTCACATGCTGGATTTCCAAATGAAAAGTATACACGATTTCACTAAACTCCTGAGTTGTTGTAACAATCCTTGTTCGTGGAAGATCACACCTTTGGGCCCACTTGCCAAACGAATAATTTAAATATATTTTTGCAATGAATCGAAGACCCTCGTTTTTAGTAATGTTATCACACTCAGGATCAATACCCTCATGATTAAAATAATCATGAATATACTGTTGTCTATTCTCCTTATCTTGACAAGTCTCGGGAAAGCCTGAGACTTCCTGCTTCATTTTAAGAAACGTCCCTATGTACCCCCGAAACAAGTCCAGTGACATTTCTGATTCCCAAATCTCATACGTTTGCATAATGCCATACCCTGCATGTAATGCAGCATGGAGCTCAGGTGTGCAAAAAACACCTTTGATAGCTCGTTCTTCGTCGTTATGATGTACATTCCGATGTATGTAACGTTTCCATACACGTTCTACATAAACCGAATAATAGTTTGTTGTGGGCATTGTAGAGTAATATGGAAATGGTTAGATTTGTTGGAGAAAGGACTTTACAAAAGACTAAACCGTGAACCTCACGTGGATCAGGCATGTCCTTGCCTTTATGCACAGTTACGAGTCCAACCGGAAGTGGACGAGTAGCCATGACCCATGGCTAGAGAGAAGTAAACTCCAGAAAATCTATTTCTTCTGTTTCACTGCATTCGTAAAGGCTTTGAAAACATTCGGTGCGTCCACCCTTAAAGGCATCCTTCGGAAATAAAGGTTCTTCAAAATCTGAACAATGATCGAAAAGAAATGTCTGTATGGCTGGAGACGTTTTTACCTGTTTGTGCCACTCACATTCCCATATGGACACAACATTTACATTACATGTCTGACAAAGTCTTTCCTTGTCATAGTGTCCGCATATCGACTATTGAGACTACGACCTTGTTTATCTATAGCTAAATCTCTGAGCTGGGTTTGGCATTGATGACCGTGGTAGTAACATCCTTAATACTCATATACAGTACGGGTATTTTCATCATATCCGTCAACCTTGAAATGTTTAAATTGAGCCTCACCGCCACGCTCATAGCATTCCATTTTCACAAGGACTGGTATTTGTACAGGAAATAAAACAACTGATTTGTACTAACAAGGAACTTCTTATTTGTGCATAAGTAAGATACATACAGACTCAAAAATTTTCCAAGTGATACAAAAGTATTGTGACTATAGGCTTCATACAAACTATTGAACAGTGATGCTTTCCAGACAAGTGATAAAAACAATACTGAAATAAAAAACAACTGGTATAAATTAATGTGTTTAAAGACAACTAATACATAAAACTGATACATAAAGTCATATCACAGTAAATACTTTTCTTGTACAACGAAAAGGATATTATAATAAAAAGTTAACAAGAATTCTGATTTGCATTTTTTTATTCCAATCTCCTTTAACAAATTTACCTTACAAGACAATATTTTACATAAGTATTAAATAAAAATTAGAAAAGTATCTGTCTTAAAAAAATGGTAAAGAAATTCTTGTCATTTTGTTTCACAAAAAATAATTTCGTAATAAAATTATTTGTCTTTTCAAAATATTCGTAAAAAAAGTTTGTAAGAAAAAAGTTTGCAACAAAAAAATTGGAATAAAAAGTTTTCGTAACAAAAGGTTTTAGTAAGAAAAGAGTTTCTAAGAAAAAAGTTTGCAACAAAATGTTTAAAAAAATCATAAGAAAAAAGTTTGTAAGAAAAAAGTTTGCAACAAAAAAAATTGTAACAAAAAATTTCTAAGAACAAAATTTTGTAAGAAAAAAATCGTAACAAAAAAGTTTTAGCTTTTGTTTTACAAAGAAGTTTTCTTAAGAAAAAATTTAGTTTGCAACTTTGCATCAAAAAGTGTTTTCAGATTTTTCTTTAGAAACGTTTGGTTATCAACTTACATTTTGTAACTTGTACGAAAATTATTCACTGCAATATCCATAGGAAAGAGTAGAATAATCTTCCTTGTTTGAGGGATTAA
>JAGDQP010049680.1:0-14436 GCA_022664845.1 Lepisma saccharinum | reverse complement strand
GGTATAGTATGCAACTCTTGAGCAACATTACGGACGCTTCGCCCATCCTGTACCAAATCTGTTTTAGCGGCCTTCTTGGGACTTTACGGCATTTTACCATCCTTTACGGCAACCTAAATCTGAAGAAAAGATTGTTTCAAACTGCGTAGCATATCACAGAATTCCAACATGCACAGAAACACGGATCTTAGAGTGGGAACAGTTGGTTCGGGTTGTCAATTTCATTGCAGAGAAGAAAAGCAGAGGAAGTACGAAAACATAGACAGAAGGGTGTTATAAACCACCCACATGCACTCAAAAAATATGGTTATAGTAACTATAAAATCCTATTTATCATAGTTAGAATTGGAACGGCAATACTATGGGTTGCAAATACAATACAAATCTTGCTAACCATGCACTGTCATTATGGCAATACACAAGGTTAGGTGTTTTGTCATAATTACAATACCGTGAACAATATTTTATGCTAAAATTTCTGTCTCGAGTTAAATTAGCAAAATGTTTTGTTAGTATTATAGCTAATTATACAATAATGCATAGTTGAACTACCATTGGGACAATTATGTCTGACCATACTATATAGCTACGATAACTATACCTGTATTGTTAGAAACTGAACTAGGATACCATGCAGTATTGTGGTATAACACAATGTCGTATTGTCGTTATAACTATATGTATAGTTACCACAACAATACTGTATGGTACGACATTGTCGTTATAACTATATGAATAGTTACAACAAAAATACTGTATGGTAGCTTAGGTCAATATCTAACAATATGTATAGTTGTCTTGATTCAAATATGCATTATCGTATAATTAGCTATAATGTTAACAAAACATCTTGCTAATTTAACTTGATACAGGAATTATACCATATAATATTGTTCACAGTAGTCTATTGTAATTATGACTATACACCTAAGCATATGTATTGTCGAAATGGCAATATAAGAATAACGAAACTTGTATTTGCAACCAATAGTATTGCTGTCCCAATTTCAACTATGAGAAATAGGATTTTATGGTTACTCCTGTCATATTATTTTATTGGTACAATATTTTATTGTTGTTGTGACCATATGTATTGCTCCAAGATCATCGTATGTAACTGACGTAAACAGTGTGCTCACATGTCTCAATTTGTTGACCATTCATAAAGGATAACATGCTAGACATCACATTCATTAAAATTTTCAAGTAAGGATGTAAATCCCCAATATATTCACTTTTCCTCGTCATCATTAGCTACTCCTCACACAATCTTGTAATTTCTCTCCAACGAAAAAAGATGACTTCCAACCACACAGGCTCAGTGTCCCAAGCAACAGTATAGTTATAGTGACTATTTTTTTTTCATTTTCTGCGCATGCGCTTCTAACAACCATACAGTATTATTCGAACGGCAATAAATATATTATCAAACTTGTAGGTCATGAAGGAATATCGTTCAATTAGTCATACATATGATTTTCTCAGCAATGTAACATTTAGCAATAATTGTTTAGGAATCACAGCTATACAACAATAGCAGATATTGTCAACTTAGCATAAGAGTATCGTTACCGTAGCATAATTATGGTTACTATTACTATAAATTTTAACAATACAGTTTAACGATGCAAATAAAGCTGGATTTACCAGGGCTCTTTTTTCTATGTGAAAATATTTCATTCTTACAACACGAATAACATTTGGAAACCTCGGGGTGACAGAGAGTTTAGAGTGCTCGCTTTCTGTGCGCGTGGTCACGAGTTCAAATCTCACCGGGGTCCATTGAACGCAGTCGTTCGGAGCCGACTTTACCAAAAAATGTAGGTCCCATTCTTAGTAGCTCACCAGCTCATTTAGGACGTTAATAGCAATTTACTCTCTTGGAAACCTCAAGCAGGTCCTTAGCAGCACACAAATAGTGTTAAAATGGAGATTATATATAGATTCCACTTTCTTCAATTGCGACGCTTCTCAAGTAAGCTGCTGAAGTGAGAGTATATATTTTTTTTGTCTCTGATGGACTGAACAGACCATGGTCTCAAATTGTAAGCGTTATTAGGGATTACATCTCTCGACTATTACTCCTCCTGGGAAGAGTATGGAAAGTCTCGACCATGGTCTTAGTTGAGATACCAGCCCATTATTCGCCTGGTAGTACTGAGGAAACCCGAGGAAAATCTTAGTTACAATGCGAAGAGTGAGATTGATTCCAATTGACATAAAGTTACCTCTAAAATAACTTCAATATTTTTCTGATAAAATTTCAATCTGAATTCATACATTATTACATGACTCTCATCCTATTTCAAATTTTGAGTAAATAATAAGTTGGCTAATCACTCACTACCTTTATTTCAATTTATTTATGACATTTTGGCATATGTGGCTCAGGCCGAATTGGGTAAGTTAGAGGATGGGGAAGATATATGTCAGGGCATTATTCCGACATTTGCCTGGTGAAACTAAGGGGGAAACTTTACTGCTTTTTTATTGGTTGCGAGCTCTAATCAGCATCCATTGGTTTCAATTTCCTTTTCATTTCTTTAACGGTTTCAAAAGAAAAATGTTTTCCGGTTTTTGAAGCAACTATTCACTTTGCGATATATCCTTTCTCAGAGCAATAACTTTGTGGTAAAACTGACTCCAGAAATGGAGCTACTTGTGGCAAATTTCTAGCCAAATTTAATGTATTACAATATACCCTTCTGATTTAATAAAGCCAAGTGAGATTTAAAATGACTACATTCAAGATGACGGACATGATTAGCGTACCCTCTAGCAGGCAGCGCCTTCACTCAGTTCATACTAATGTGTACTTCCTTTCCATTCCTTAAGTGTTTTAAAAATAAAGGGGTGTTTCCACACTCTTGATACAACTCACATATATCCCCTGCTCGAGCCCATGAAGAATGTTATGGTATTGGCAAATTTAAGACAACATTATTCCTTCCAATTTTTCACCATGGTGCTTTGTTTAAATAATAGCAACATTATTAAAGGTATAATTTCCAATATTCATGCGGTGAAACGTTTTTCAGCACATAGAGTGTAGTGTGGACTATTGACTATTCGTCTGCCAAATTTCAGACCTGGGTTGAACATCTCAGTGAAGATATGAACTATTTCTTTCGTTAATGTATTTGCGCTACTCTGTATGTAATATGTTTTTGAAGATAAAAGATAATCCTGGAATTACAGGAATGACAAGCCGGCCGGGTAGCCGAGCGCTCTGCGGCGATAGGCCATCGGCTCGAAGGTCCCGAGCTCGAGTCCCGGCAAGGCATGGGTGCGAATTTTAACAGCTAAAGGCGAATCGTGACGGGCCGAAGTCCAAAATTACTAGACTGGCCCATATAAACATAAAGTTTTTACAGGAATGACAATCTGTGCAGAATCAAGAGACGTGAACGAAGTCAAGGTGCTACACTGAATTTAATACGTCCTACCGAAGATCAGAAAAAATCAGTCTCAGGATTTCAATTGTGATGAGGCGATCTTCTCCGTCGTAAAACATTACTCTAGAAGAACGACTATTTTAATTATGGAAAAAGATCAAGATACTTGTAACAGTTCTTGTTGCTACACACTGTGGTGGTTCTCACGAACTACCTCTATCGGTGACAGGAAAATTTGAAGGTCGCACTTGCTTCGGAGGCGTCGAAATCAAAACTCACTGATCAATCAAACATGAGTTCTTTGATAACCATAGAAATTATGAGACAATGGGGAAGAAACTTGATATTCAATTAAACAGGAGATTGAAAGTAGACAGTAACTGTAAAGTTACTTTTGAATGATAAAACAGTAAAAATACATTACCTTAATTTCAGAACATACTAAGAAAATCGGGTTTTCAATCAAATATAATAGATGAAAAAGTTAATAATATTCATATATTTTTTGTTATTTTACTTTGCCAATAAGAATATTGTACTGTAGCGTAATATGTAATAGACGTAATGTGTATTGCAGGGAGGGAAGCACACGTTCAAAACAACCAAAAATATCCCAAGTAATGTTAAGTAATACTATCTCCCTATATGACCCATATAACACTACGTAGTTGTGAGTAATATTATTTCAATGTGACCCAGATAACACTACATAATAGTAAGTAATGCTGTCTCCTTATACGACCCACTGAAAACTACGCAATACGACCCACGTAACACTACATAATGGTAAAACAGTCTCCTTATACTACCCACATAACACTTGTGTTGTTTGGGTTGCATACAGGGCAGGCAATGATTGGCAAGGATTAAGATTTCCCGCTAACAGAATAGATCGGAATACGATAGGACAAGATACAATTGTTAATTTGCCACCACGGTACGGACAGATAGGAACTTATTCTCCAAGTAACTTATACTACTAAGAAATTATTGTGTAGAGTAACGTACACACAGAAAACTACAAAAGGTATCAGAATTGCAGTAGGAAAAGGAAATAGTTATTTCGTTTCAAGTATTTGGAGCGTATCTATTGCTAATGCCGAGACATTATTGCTGATATCAACCAAAAATACATAACGAAACAATCATTCTCGATAATGAGAATACTTTTGTTCAGATTTTACTGTTATGGCCCTTACAGAATCCCATGCTTTCACGTAGTCTCATTATTAATTTCACGCTGACCGTGAAGAATGAAAGCTGCAATCTAAAGCCAAGGATTCTAAATCGAAGATTCCTCACAGTATTCTCTTGGTATAACTGAGAGAAATCTGAGAAAATATTATACTGGGCTTTGCTGATTTGACCCAGAACGTGACGGTTAGAAGGTGAGCGCATGGCCGCTGCGCCAAGCCGAATGTTTACAAATGTTTTATTAAATGCTTTTTAAGGTATTTTGTATAACGCACATATGGGGTTACCAGAGTTTTAAATTTAGGTATACTTCGCATCAAAAAATAGCGACAACGAACGGCGTGTAGCTAGGCAACCCAAATGGCTACTTCTTATCCCATAATCGTGTCTGGTAAACAGATCCTCTCTTTCTTCTTCCTTCGTCTCGCCCATACTAAAATCAGCAAACATCATGAGCACTTTTTTGTCAAAATAGACATGTATTAGTAACGATAAATTGAAAGAATAAAAGCGAGACGAATCAAGATACGTAAGTTGATGGAGGGAAAAATTTAAACACATACAATGAAACATTGAAACCGATGGATGTCTGTTAGACAGAGGCAGAGAACTGAGAGAGCGAGAGAGAAAAGGGGAGAGAAAAGAAGAAGAGGAAGTACAGATAAAAATATGGACTTAAAATTGTAAAAAAAAAAGATTAAGTTCAGTTCTCACAAATCTAACAGCAAGATAGAAGTGACTTTTGGATTTTATATTTTTTCAGTGCTATTCGAATATATAATGCATGCTTCAAACATTCATTAAATCACTTTCAAAGTAGAGACCAAACCTGGTGAACAGATTAAATACTCGTGATTTCCGATAAACTGAAGAGTTTTGAGACACATCTTGGATAATGTCAAAGGTGTAACACACATGCTTTGTTTGCGCGAGGTTCATTTGCAAATTCGGTGGGGCTTATTAAACATACTGATTCGGAATGTTTTCTAATCAGGGATTCTGCCGGGATTTTCAGATTGGGGGTGTAAAGTCAAAATTGGGAGGGTGGACGTAGAGTATTGAACGGTTTCTATCAATTTTTGACCGCAAAAGATTAAAGTTGGTGGTAGTCTCGAGGATTTGGGATTGACACCCCCCACAGGGGCCGGGGTCTGGCGGAATCATTGTAGATACCGTAGGTCATACCTTCTATTCCAGACTACTAACGCAAATTGAACATAAAAAGAAAATGAATGAATGATAATTTTTCTGCTTAGTTTCTATCAGAAAGAGCCAAGATTACATATGCAAACTGTATCAAAATGAAAAGTTACAAATGTTCAAAAACAAAATTAGCATGTTCCTTATAGGCATAGTAAATCTTACAAGTTCCACGTTGCAAATATGAAAAAAAAAATACATGTAATATTATGTTGATAACTTAGAGGATGGAAACGAATTTGGTGTCAAACTAATATAAAAATATATCTTCTCTTGAAATAGCCAAAAAGGGGTCCATTTTCTACTAATGTCTTAAGATTTATCTGTTTTGGACATGCCACTCTATAATCCACGTATTGTGAATATAACGTTCTAATAATTACAACACTAATGAACTAGTGTTTATAACAATTCGCACAGATGGAATGAACACAGTAGAGCTGAAGCGGGTCACCGGCAGTCGGGGGATGCTGCTCAAGTTTATGTACTGTGTCGTCGAGTGTAGGATTCGAACCCAATCGGACGCGGTGATTCGATTTAAATCTGATAACCCGGAGGATGAAGGAGAGATTTTAATGATTTCATTGCGTTTGAACAGTGTTTGTTTCAGGGGTGACAAGGATCGCAGAGGTTGCCCAGAGAACAGGAAAAATTCGCCGCCGAAATTCCCAGTTAAATAGATTTTCCAGACCGGGTCAATCGGGTCATCAGGTCACTTATGTTTGTTTCAGGCCCTATCATCGGGTCATCGAAAGTGGCCCGGAATTGGCTCTGGAACATGCACAAAAAGAGAGAGTGTGTGTAAAATAAGAGAAAATAAAGATAAATAGATGGAGAGATGAAGAAGAGAAAGATGCAGCAAAGACACGATAACAATACATCAAGAAAGAGAGAAGGACCAATGCAAAACATGAAAACTACATTATCATTATGCTAAACAACACACACAATGTTTACTCGGAATGTGATCAGTGATGCTTCGTAAGTTCTCCACAACCCGGAAATGAATCTCTCCTTGAATACATCAGTTTAAGCGAAAAATAAACTGACTGGTGGGGAATCGAACCCAAGTTTTCAAATTGGAAGTCCAGCACGATAGAGATACTCCACAGGTGTCTCTACCCAAAACGTGCTTAACAAATGCTATAGTGTTTCTTTCTAAGAATAATAACATGAAAAGTGGATACTTCAGATCAATGACGTGTTCTTAACTGTCCTGGTGACCCCCTGAGACTTGATTTTGACTTTTCCAACCAACATTCGTAAATTGTCTTCCTGTCTATAGTGACGCAGGTGCTTCATTCCACAGTCGGAAATATTATCCGTTTTGTACTAGAAGTGATGATTAGATTATTCACGATCGCTTCGTAAGAAATCTTCAGTTTGAAGAGAATTTGAACCTACGTTGGCTTGCTTTCGTACTGAAATGTCCAGAGCATTTCCCGTACTCCATCTTGTCAACGAAAGACAGCAGCCAAAATGTAGCATTCAGTATATGTGTTACATTTTGTCTGTATGTGTTGTGTGGTAAGTAAACTCGTGTGTATGGATGTACTTCCTGTCATATCGAATTATGAAATGAAAACATTATGGCAGTTTTAGGAACATTTACAGTTTAGGGTAAGTATTGCCACATTAAGATACTATCATTTATTGTCTTTTATTTTAACGTAAACCAGCCTGAACGAAGCTAACATCACAGAAAATGTCATTAGCAAATGGAGAGGTTAAAACTTCAATTAAAAGTTCTAATACACTTCGTGCAATATGACAAGTTGAACGTAACACAAATTTTAACTTTTGACAGTTTTTATTGAAAAAAAAGTCGTCAATTGCAGGTGATTAAAACCTACAACAATAAGGTTCCTACTCCAGCAAGTGCCTCAGGATTGAATTTGATTCGTCATCATGTCTATTTTACGCGAAAGTGTAGCTTCTTTTAAATTTTCGGAACGAACTTACTGACTGAAGTCGTTTAGCATCAAAATTATCACCGAATTTTCAACTTCAGTGGAATAAGAAAAGAGAAAAACTACATGAACTTGCAATTATGTTAGCCGTATAGAACTTGCCCACATGGAATACTGTTCAGCGTAGCCCTCATAGCCGAAGTCTTTCAGACTCTTGGTTATTGTACTATTGATGGTCATGAGTATGGGATCGAACCCCATATTTTCCTACATTCTTTTACTTTTTCCAGCTAAGTCGGAACGTTAAATCTTCGTTTTCTTCAATTGTAAATGGCGCTTACATTCAAAATAAGACAAATGGTGACTGAATTGATTCGCAAATGTTTATATAATGAAGAAGAGAATAAAGGCAGTACGCAGAGACAAAACTTATTTTTAAACATTATCAATAATACTTGCTACGAACGCCTAAACAAACATCTGAGCTCCTAACGACGGGACGTATATTTTTGGCTAAAGTCTGCTCCGAACCACTCTCTTCAATAGTCCCCCACGGACTTGAGCCCATGTTTACGCGCAACAAGAAGTAAGTAAATATTTTGTGTAACGCTATACACAAGTTTATTCGGCAAATCCATGTATAGTATAGCTCCCGACATGTATGTATAAGTAGGATTAGGGTTTCTCAACCTGGGGGGCGCGACCCCCAAGGGGGTCGTGGGTTGTGAATCTAGATGTGTCTCTAAACTCTGCAGAGCCACTGGAAATCTTGAGTATTAAATCTGACCATCAACTTTGGTCGCCATTTTAAAAGTGACTAAATGAATTTTCTCAAGCACCCGTATATGCGAGTAGCCCTGAAAAAATATAAAATCCAAAAGCTACTTCTATCTTGCTGTTAGACTTGTTATCACTTCACTTTGTAATGTTAGGTTCTTTTTACTACGTTTAAATTCCATATTTTTATCTGTACTCCCACTTCTTCTTCTTCTTCTTCCTCCTCCTCCTTTTCCTCTCTCTCCCCTTTTCTTTCTCTCTCTAATTTATCTGCCTCTGCCTCAAGACATCCATCGGTTTCAATTTTTTATAGGTTTGTGTTCAAATTTCTCCCTTCATCAACTTATGTATATTGTTTCGTCTGGCTTTTATTCTTTCATTTTATCGATACTAATACATGTCTATTTTGAAAAAGAAATGTGCTCATGATGTTTGATGATTTTAGTATGGGCGAGACGAAGGAAGGAGAAAGAAAGAGTCTGTATACCAGACACAATTATGAGATAAGAAGGTGCCATTTGGGTTGCCTAGCTGCACGGCATTCGCTGTCACAATTATTTGGTCCGAAGTGTACAATTAGAGAATTTATTTCCTGAAATGCAAAATCGGCAACGTATGCAACTAAACTTACACGAAGGTTATCGCTTATCCACTTCTGGACATGAACGAGCTCCCCTGCCTCCTCCCTCCTCTTTTCTCTTTCGTTGACCCAAGCACCAAACTAGGAGGTCTCGCCAGCCGATTACATTCTCTGCTGATTTTATCGTCGAAGATCTGTGACGCCATCTTCTCGTCAAGGATTTCTGCCTCAAGAAGCCAGAACAATATTCGCGTGGAGTTTAAATTACTGCTGTTTCGTAATCTAGAATGAATAAATATGTTATATTTAGGTTTTGATAAAGGCATCATGAATTCCTTTTGTATAAGAAGTGTTGTGTAGTTGCTCACTGTGGGTTTCTCCTACAGTGAGCAATAACACAGAAAGAAATGGCTTTAGGGCAGCTTTATGTGAATTAGATGATCTCAGCAAATTTTGAAAGGAAAGAGAAAAAGAGAAACAATGGTCCTTACTTAATGTAACCTGACATTAATCTAAAGTGAAAATAGGTAGGGTTTTCGTTATATTCTTTTACAACATAATTTAGAAATACATTCATAATCTTATTTTTCATTCATATACAGGGTGTTTCAGGACCTCTGGTACAAACTTCGGAAGGTGAATTCTTATATCAAAACAAGAAAAAAAAGTCCATACCAAAACACTCCCTACCGTGCGTAGTTTCGGCGCTAGTGCCCCCAAAAATGTCCAGAAATGTTTTTCAAGTCAATTTATTTCGAATACTAATTGCACCTTGAAAGTTATATAGCCAAAGTTGTATAATGGTGCAAACTTCCAGTTGTGATAATAGGCGGATTTATGGGGAAATGGGGCGCATTGCCCCCCCAGTCATTTTAGAATTACTTTAAATGTTTCATTCTAAACAATAGCCTTAAAAGTAATTGCCACCCAGGGTCTCTCTCGTACCCCCCGGGTCTCTCTCCTAAATCTGCTCATGTATGTGATTATATCAAAGCAATAAAATGTCCATTTGAAGAAATTCAAAATTTTGCATTGTTTCCGAGCTACAGGCGCTCCAAGTTAAGGTTGCATCGTCACAAATGATGCAATAACTCGACACATAATAACGCAATCAGTGTCGGCTTAACAAATCACACTCGAAGTAGTACCCCTACTCTATTTAAGCAATGCATATGATTGTTAGAGTGCCACATAGAAAGGTTTCGCAACATCATTTTGAATTTGAATATATGTTAAGTCCTTTAGGGAACTATGGCTCAGGCTGTATGGACGATGGTGGGATGAAGAAAGTGTGAGGAAACGGGAGCACCACGAAAAACACACGCACACGGTGTTTGTCCACCACAAAGCCCACATGGCATGAGTAGGGATCGATCCGACCACCCCTAGCAAGTGAGGTGAGCGCTCTACCAACTGAGACACCGCGTCCCATTTCACAACATAAGATTGTTGTTGTCAAATAATTAAATTGATTAGTAGGGAAAACATAGAATCGCGCAAATTTGGGGAGGCCGTAAATAACTGTTACCTACGATGCAATGACCCTACGATACGGGTGCAACATCCATTCTTTCCGTCTGGTTCTTCTATGCATTATAAAGGTCACTCGCGTACACGATGTACGGACCGTCGTGCCAGACAGGGGGGAACCTACAACCACGACAGATGGTGGGTCAGTACGTAAGGAGCAGCTCTTTACGAGCTTGGGTAGCCCTACAGGAAGGCAGGACGGCAGCTATGTACTGGCATGATTGTGCAAATTACTTCATGACGTCATTAAAATGACTTCATAAAGTCGCGCCTGCAGTTCTCCGTTTATATTTTTAAGAAATGCTTTCACTGCATTAAACGATCCAAACCAAAGACAAGATACTGGATCTCGAGAAAATACACACACACACGGATATAGAAAAAGAGAGAGAGAGGGATACAGGGTCTGGTTTTGCTGTCGAAACAAAATATTCTACTCAACTATGTCGTGAAGTAAGCATGGTCACATAAAAAATTGGAATGAACATAAGCAAAGATATTTGCCGCTCGGTATTAATGAAACTTCATGGGAAATGCAATTAATTATGTAGCTGACTTTTCTCTTCTTTACTTAGTTCCTCATATGTCATGGCAAAAAAGTCGACAATAAAAACATCTGTAAACCCTGTTCAAAATAAGTCGCTTAGTGTGCCGTGATCCATGAGAATAAATGGAAAGCGACTTTGACTCCTCCCTCAAGTCGACTTCAGAATCGTGGATATTGCTACTCTCTCTCTCTCTGCGAACAAATCGTGTCGCTGCGTGTGCAGTGTTCCATAAAAAGGCATGGATTACGATATTTTGTGCCACTTGATCACGCGACCAAGAAGCTTAATGTGAGGTCAGGAACCCTAGCTTGCAATTTCTTCTCTTCTATGCAGAAAACATTGAGTGAATTACATTGCCAAATGTAGCATTAAGACAATAATAATAAGCCAAGTAATGGTTCTATTATAAAAAAAGTCAAAGTGCCTTCGTATAACATCAAATGCTCTATCAAGAACTATTCAAAAAGAGTTAAAGTCTTCATTTTCACCACCCTTTCAGACCATGAGGAATCCAATGGTGTATGACTCATCTCTGTCTGACTTATAGTTACTGAGATCTAGGGAGGAAAAAATCGAGAATACTAAGCGATTGAAAAGGATCTGCCAGTTTTAGAGTAATAGTTTTCCTCACTGTTTCAGATAATGTGCAATCCAACGGTGTATGTCTTCTCTGTGTGACTTATAATTACTGCCCATATGTCATGCTTGTTTGCAGCGAGTTTGTCAGTCACTTGCTGTGAGCTTGTCAAACTTCATATTTTGTTGATCTTAATAAACAAACTGAAACACAATTGTTGGAGCAACTGGTTGTTTGTTATAACTAGCCTAATTCAAGCTTATTGGAAGAAACAGTTTTGCGAGGAATGTTGGCAAACTTGAAATCAAATTGATTTTATTTTTTTCGTTGTACTTCCGTTGTCGTTTCGTGCGCTGAAGTTCCATAAGTACTATAACTGTTTCGCCGTAAGCTACACTTCGTCAACTCCCGCTTTTTTAAAACAGGCGTCTCCTGGGATCCGATGAACGAAGTTTAAATAGCGCTTGGAAAGCGAGCTAGAGAGTATGATTCCATGCTCTGGATACTACAGCATCGGATTGGTGTGCCAACGGTCCTCTGCTCAGTTTCCACTCAGGGCAACGTTTCTATTTTCTGAAGAAGTATTATGTTTCTCTTTCTTGTCCTGTCAAGCTATTTTAACCTTGATTTGTGTAAACTAGGCTGCTTGATTGTGCCTTGTTTAAACATTTTGGCTTCATTTTCTGAGCTTCCATCGAGTTGTCTCATTTCTCAAAGTAAACTGATTCACTTTTGAGTTAGATCAAAATCGCTATGTGAGTGAGACATTTAAATTAAGAATACTAAGTAACTGAAAAGGACCTGTCAGTTTTAGAGTCAAGCTATAGCTTTCCTCACCGTTTCACACCATGGGTTATCTCTGTGTGCTTTGTAATTACTGAGATCTAGGGCGGGGGATAAACATGCAGATGAAAAATATTAAGCGATAGACAAGGACCTGTAAGCTTTAGAGTCAAAGTCATAGCTTTCCCTCACCGTTTCAGACCATAAGGAGTCCAACGGTGTATAACACATTTCTCTCTGACTTGTTATTACTGAGATCTAGGTGGCAGGAACAAATTGAGAATACTTAGCGAATCAAAGGGATCTGCTAGTTTTAGAGTCAAAGCTATAGTTTTTCTTCATCGTTTCAGACCATGAGGAATTCAAAAGTGTATGGCTCATCTCTGTGTTCTAATTAATAAGGTCTAGGGGGGAGGAAAAAAACAGTCCATAGGAAAATACGTAGACGGAATGGAGAAAACTAAGCAAACGAACAAGACCTGTCAGTTTTACTCAGTCATATTTCCCCCCACTTTTTTAGAATATCAGAAATCCAACGGTGTTAGACTTGTAGCGGCTGGGAGGAATAGACAGACAGGACCATTTTTCGATTTGTTATAAATTACGAAGGGGGGGGGATTCTAAAACTAATGGTTGCTGGTAAGTTCCAACATACTACCTGATAGGGTAGAAATACAAAGATTTTATCGCTGGTTGGAATGATATTCGGAATCAACTACCGGAGATGAGATCCTCACGCACCAGGGAAAATCCTCTGCATCCCCCCTGAAAATCGAAGACTGGACAGGACTATCTTTCCTTACTTACTGACGTTCATACAGGGGCGCTAATAATAATAATAATATAGTAGTTGTTGTAACAGTAGTAGTTTCTTCTCTTATATGCTTACTTGTCTCGCTGAGGGATATAATTCCCCAGACATGTGTCATACATAGATCATAGCTGTCTAACTGTCTGTCTGATCCATAAATGTAGGTTAAAAAAAAGATATGAACTTTGAGAATATTAGAGAAAAATTCTTAAAATTATCGAAAAACTTATGAGTGGAAGCAGAAGTTTAATAACATTTTTCATCTATTGAGGAATATTTCCTGTTGAGGAGGAGCCAAATCAACTATGCTCATTCTTATAATCATATCAGAAGTAATTATATTAGAATTGTAAATGCTCACAATTTTCCCCAGATGAGTAGGTTCATACGTAAGAGCAGTACATCGCTGAGGGAAGAGTAGTACATCGCTAAAGCCGTGACTGAACGTGGGATCAAACTCAGGGGTCCGTCATTTCGAGATATCTGTCAGTCATGTTGGCTAATGCTATGATACCCATTGAGTTAAGAACATAATCAATACTTAACCCGTTCCTTTCTCCTTGGGATGAACTACTGCCTTAAGATGCTCCAGAGGCATTAAAGTAAAGTTCCCGTGAAACTTGTCCTTATTCTTCATAGACTCCTGTGGTGCACGCGTGGTGCTATTGAGTTGAATCAATTTATGACCTTTAGGCATCTATGGATCAGGGCTGTCTAGGGTAGGGGGCAGGATGCGGGAAGTAATCGGCCTGATCCTAGGTTTAAGATACGATCTCGGTATTTGCCTGGTGTGACAGAAAACCCCTGGTAAACCTCAGTCGGTCGGGTATTGGGTCGGACTAATGACCTCCCGAAAGCGAAGTAATACTCTATGAACTGAGCTACGGTTGCTCGTTGAGTGCTATTGCATGTTTTGATTAACTTTCCACCTAAGAGTCATGATTTCTTTTCCTGGTTTTGGAAACGTTTAAAATTGTAAAATATATATCGTAGAGTTATCATACGTCCCTAAGTGAGTTTCTTTTACTTAATCAGAGTTACATACTACTTGAACATGCATTGGATTGGGCTGCGAGAATTTCGATAAGCTTTCAGAATAGCCGGCAGGATGATCCAAAGTTAGGTCATGCT
>JAGDQP010049679.1:0-14437 GCA_022664845.1 Lepisma saccharinum | reverse complement strand
ATTCCCGGTGGGGGCTCATAAATTTCGGTGTTGACCCAGCATCGTGAGGACAATTGGGGAGCTGCTGTGAATAAAATACAGTGGCGATCACAGTGAGAGCTTCGGCTCTCCTCTCCCAACCCGTCTGGTCAGCGTGGGAGCAGTAGACCAACTCCTCCCTTCGGGGAGAGGCCTCATCCACTAGTGGATTGAATATGGCTGTGATTTATATATATATATATATATATATATATAATCTCCTGATTTTCCCCTTCTTGGGAAAATTCCTGGCGACGCCCTTGCATATGAGTAGTTTATTTAATAATACTAACATTAAGAACTATTATAATTATTTGAAGTAGGTTTCGAACTTCAAATGCGTAACGCTGTCAAGGCTCACGACTTAGGTGGTTAAATCATAGATCCTGGTTTAACATTATTTAGTGATTCATAGTTCATGAGACGCATTTATCTTGCAAAAACGTCCAGAATAACCTGCAGAATTGTGATTACCCTTTGAATAGCTATCAATCCTCGTCTGTTGTTATTTAATATATGTCGAATACCTACAAGTATGGGAATTGCACGCCTACATCTATCTTCATCCATGTTGCTTTTTGCATTATTCACTTCGCATCAAACTACCTTGACTTCGCATTGCCCAATACTCACTCACATTACGCGCGGAGGGTTTTCAGCTGTTTCCAGACTTGAGTGACATCTGTGGTTAAAATTTTAAACACTTATTTAATTCGGATAAATGTGTATAACGGAAGTGAACGGAGGACTATTGAATTCGGAAAGGGGGATAAACCTCTCTTCTACGAAAATAAATTATAGAATAGCCTTAATGACCCTTCTAAATTCTTGAAAACCGTAAATAATATACTAAAAAATAAATTCGACTCTGAAGAAACGTGCCATTTACAAATCAAAGAGAACGGCAATATAATTCCTCCCGAATTAATTCAAGAAACTTTCAATATGTTTTTGCAAATATTGGTTCACAAATAGCTAAAGCTATTCCAAGTTAAAAAACCAAAACACCACAGCAAACTTTCACCTATTGCAAATCCTTCTTTTTAAGTCCCGTTACTGAGTGGGAAGTTAGAAATATTATAGGTGGTTTAAAGGCCAAAACAAACCAAACTAAAGATAGGATAACAAACAAACTTATTATAAACTGTATGGATCAATTAAGCCAGCCGATTGCAAGATCCATAAATTATTCATTTACTAAGGGAGAGGTTCCTGAGGGATGTAAATTAGCTAAAGTAATCCCAATTTTTAAATCTGGTGATCCGGAAAATTTGAATAATTATCGGCCAATTTCCATATTACCAGTTTTATCGAAGATTATGGAGAAGTGCGTAGAAAAAAGACTACGCAACTACTTATCATCAGTAAAATTTCTTTAGAAACATCAATACGGGTTTAGAAAACGATCTTCCACGCAATCGGCAGCAATAGAGATAATAATTCATTGAAGACGCTTTAGACAAGGGAAAGATAGCTTCAGGCTTATTTATTGATCTAAGTAAAGCATTTGATACTGTTGATCACCATATCCTCATTCAAAAGTTAGAAAACGTGGGAATAAGAGGAATTCCTTTAAATGGTTTATAAGTTATTTAACAGGCCGTAAGCAGTATGTTGTTACGAATAATTTTGAAAGTGATGTTATAAATATAAATTGTGGAGTTCCTCAAGGATCAGTGCTTGGACCTTTATTATTTTTAATATATATATAAATGATATTTCTCATCTTAACCTGAAAGGAACACCGATCCTTTTTGCAGACGATAATTATGTATCATACATAGCAGATACCGTAAATGAATTGGAAAATAACATGTACACTCGCACCTAACATATATGATTATACTATGGGGTCGAAGTAAGAAAACAGTGCTACATCCTCTTCAAATCATACAAAACCGAGCCTTGCGCATTTTATGGGGTTTCCCACCCAGCCATCCAAATCTAGAAACTTATTGTACTTCGAATATCTTCCCAATTCAGTCGTTGTGTAAACAGGCTGCAACCCTATACGTGTTCAACGCTATGAAAAAAAATTCCATCAAAACTTTCAGTTCACTTTGAACAAAGAACTACATTCCTACAATACCAGAAATCAAGCAGGTGTTCATCTTGAACAATACGATTCAACATTTTATAGCGTAAATGTTCTCAAAAACTATTTAGCTAAGCGTTATAATGATATTACAGACGAGTGTCGACGCTCTGCGTCTCTGACTGTATTTAAAAAGCAAATAAGCAAAATATTGTGGGAACAATTCAAAGGGGATTGAAAGTAGAGTACAGTGCATATATCACTATTTTTTATCTTCTTTTCTTTTGTGTATGAGCCTTTGAATCTGCAGTGAAGAAAATCACTGTATTATACCTTCCACTAAAACATTGTAATTTTATATTATTGTAGTTTCAAATCAATAGCCTTGGTGTTACTGCTACTCAGAATTAGGGTATCTTAAAATGGAGTGTCTCTTTTGTTTCTTCCTTCTCCTCAGTAACTATATTTCGAAGCAAACACTGTACTTTACAATTTGTTTATTAGCATAACTGAAGAATGTATTATATCATATATTTTTTTCTCAAACAGCAGACTTCGAATTGTGCGTTCTTGTAACATGTACAGATGCTTATCAGAATAATGGAAACACCTGAACGAAAGTGCAACTTACCAGATTAATATGGTGTCGGGCCACCTTTCGCCTTCAGAACAGCCTTGATGCGACGTGGGATGGAGGCATAGATGTCGTGAATGGTAGCAAGTGGAATATTACACCATTCCTCGTGCAGGGCATCGGCCAGTTCTGAGAGAGAGGATGGAGGTGGAAATCGTCGCCGGAGTCGTGTTTCCAAGATGGACCACAGATGTTCAATTATGTTGAGATCTGGGGATTGGGCGGGCCAGGGGAGGTGTTGAACTTCATCCCGATGTTCCTCAAACCACGCTGCAACAACTCCAGCTGTGTGAATGGGTGCATTATCATCCTGGAATATGGCGTCATTGTCCGGGAACAACATCCGGACCATAGGATGCAAGTGGTCTCCTAAAATTGCGACATAATCGTTGGCAGTGATGCGTCCGCGAAGTGTGACCACAGGACCCAATGAAAACCATGATATTGCGGCCCACAGCATCACCGTGCCGCCGCCATGTTTCACAGTTGGGCGGAGACACTGCAGATCATACGCTTCTTTGGGCGTTCTCCACACATAAACAAGGCCCGTGGTTTGGAATAGGGTGAATGGTGACTCATCCGACCATACCACACGTTTCCAGTCGTCAACGGTCCAAGTTGCATGGTCGCGGCACCATTTGCGGCGTGCTAAAGCGTTCTGGTCCCTGATGAGAGGTTTGGCCCGTGCAACACGACCCCGTAAGTTCATGTCATGTAATTCGCGGCGGACTGTGATTGTCGAAACAGGTTGGGGGAGGTGCTGATTGAGTTCCTCCGTCACTTGCGCCGCAGTGGCACGACGGTTCCGCGTGACAATGCGCTTTAATACCCGGCGTGCCCTGTCACTGATGCTTTTCTTCCGCCCACTGTTCCGCTTCCCCGATGTGGTTTTGCCCGTGTGTTGTGTAGGCCGTCATCACCTTCGACACTGTCCCTGGCGACACACCTAACACACTAGCCACTGCCGTCACACTCACTCCACATAACCGCGCACCAACAATTTGCCCTCTTTGAAACTCTGAGAGGTCTCCCATTTTACACTACCTCCGTCTGCTGCAGCCACTGCACACTCCTGTTCCACGACGCCTGACGTAGTATGGAGACCGACCTAACACACCACCACCAGCAGTCCGGCGCTGCGGTCTCCACGACACCACTGCCAACCCATACATCTGACGTGTTGCCAACTACAGGTGTTTCCATTATTCTGATAAGCATCTGTACATCGCCACACATAAAAACACGCTATCTTTTTTCCTGAAGAAGTAGCGAACGTTGAGAATGTGTATAACCACTTGGATTGTTTTATTGCTTGATGTCCACAAAGCGTGTTCAAGATCCCTATATTGCAATAATGCTATTTATTTACTTACTGCTTAGTCACGTCGTGTCCTTCCTCCAGTCTGTTCCATGTAGGTGATTGTCATTGAGGAGGTCATCACCCCCAGACAGCTCCTCGTCGAGCATTTGGTAACCTAAAAGAAAGGAGCAGTGGCGTGAAAATATGAGGGCAAAAATGTAATTATGTGATTGAAATTTCAAGAGAATATTTTTAAAGAAACTTAACTAGACGTGAAAGAATGGTTAGATGCAAAGGTATTAGCGCACAAACTACTTTCACCCCTTTTTTCAAGAGCAACGTGGTAATTTATAGCGAAGCCATAGAGTTAGCTAATGATCTATAACCAAGGTGTGATTTTGCATGATGAGATTTACTATTCGATAAAGACTATTTAATGGCACTCTATCACAAGGAAAGCAATGGAAAGGTTGAAACTTAGTTATACGATACACTTAAGACAATTTTCATTGTACAGTTTTCAAACCTTATTTGTTGATGTGATGACTAATGTTTATTTAATTCATTCATTTCATTTTAGATTGATAACGATATCACATGCGGATAAGTTATGTAATATATTATTCGATTTTTGTTCACGCAAACAGATTATGTCTCTCACATAGGTGGAACTCTCAGAAGGGAAATTACCCGAGAGTCATTCAGTTAACTTAATTTACTTTCGTTGATTAACGTAAGAGTGGTAATTCTCCATTTTTATATCTCCTCTAGTAGGTTGGCTCTTCTTTTATTATATATAGAGGAGGTGAGTGATATATAAAGAGATTTAGTGAGAGTATGTTAGAGTTGGTTTTGTGAACTTGGCTCACTGTATTGGCAGTACTTTGTTTTGTAATAGTCGTTAGGTAAAACAGTCGGACATGTTTGTGAATATTTAAGAAATGGAAGATTATTATTTTTTAAATGTATCCACGTTTACAATGAGTAAGACTTTATAAGATATCTGAAAAAGGAAAGTAAATAAAAGATAATGTCCAGACTTCAACGAGAAGAAGTTTTAATGTAATTTTATGGAAATGGAGGACGATTTGCCTTATGAATTAATGTATACGTCAGGGTGTTATGTGAGGAATTGACGATACCCAGGTGAAATAAAGTTCTAAATACATTATTAAAGATGCATTCTCAATTGCGGTTAATCTAAAGGAACTGCTTAGGTAATTACTATGTTATCGGATGGAGTTTAAATACTACACTGATATAACCGATGTTGAAAGTCAACCTACAAGTTAAATTGGATTACGGTTGCGACTATTTCTGGAGTTCATACTTTCTAACAGTTGCTTACTTACAGTTACAAAACATGTCTGTGTTCTACTATCATTTACTTGCATTTAAGTGTTTTTCTTTCTTCTTCTTTTCATTCGTATCAAGTACGCTACTGAGTTTATTATCAAGTAATTAAAGTGCATCTAACTTTGTTATTTTATCAAGAAAAAGACATTAACTTTACTTTGACCTAAACTCACAGCGAGCTTATATGCAAAATCTCTTGAACCCGATAACAGTTCTCAAAGTCCAAGAGAAAGGCCTCACTGTGTTGCTAATGTCTTAATCAGCCATTTCAATGAAATTACAATGTCACGCACCAGCCTTGTTGGAAGCGAAACGGAAGGTTAAGGAAAAAAGTTCAACATGGCAGCATGGCAGCTACAGGAGCAGCTAACAATTCTCTCAAAGCCACCTCTCCTGCTCTCTGGTCTGGAAGATTTTGCCAAAAGTTTAAAAAAGTCAACTATCAGGTAGCATCCTTATGACTCTACGGCTGACGCAAGCTAACAATTCATAGCCAGACTAATTCTGATATGTATCTTCTGAGAGGGAGGGACTCTGCTCTGTAGAAATCAATTGAAATTAAGTTACCGGTAGTAAAATTTTCGTTTTAAGTGCATCAAAGTCTACTTTTCAGTTTTTTTTCGTAATTCTATAACATTGAATCATAAACCATAATAACCAAATATATTTATTAACAGAAATGTGAACTGAGAACGAAAAAAAAACTCGTCAATAGAACAATTTTGTTTGTAGAGCAAGACATACAGTAATTTCTTGAAAAGAGTCAGTTGCAGAGTATATTTATAAGAATCCAGTATGAATGTGCAAACCTTTAACGTGACAAGGGTTCGACTTGTTTCAAAAATACAGCAAACATGTGTAGTGTTTCTTGTCAATAACATAACATAGTAAACAAGTTTGAAACCAGAAGTACACTACGTCAAATACGAGGTAGAGAAGAATTTCAAAGGGTGATTTATTTATTTATTACAATTAGCACGCATACAGCAAATGCCATTTTACAGCGTTCTTGTAACCTAGTAAAAAGTAACAATAACAAACAATGAAGCCAGACAATTAAAATATTGTTTTTATTTAATTTTACTGTAGATTTTTATACCATTCATTTAGGAACTTTCTTTTGCGTAGGTAAAAATCTGGTGATGACGGAAGAAAATTATAAGAATGTGCCAATCTCTACACAAAAGACTGATGAACTAAACTCAATTTCTCTTTCGGGAGGTAAAACTAATTTTGTCTATTTACTCTTACATTAAAAAGCGGAAGAAGGTCATTAGTCCTGAGTATGCCCTGCATTATTTTATAAAGAAATTTAATGTCATTTAGTTTTCATGTCTCTATGTTTCGCAAATAAAGAAATTTCAAAATGTTTCCATTAGTTTTATGTTACAGGTTCGGTATCTTATGTTGTAAAATACGAATAGAGAAATGTTGGACTCTGTACAGCTTAGATAAATTGGCTTCAAAAGCTATAGCCCAGATTGGTGAACAGCATTCAATAGGAGAAAGTACGCAAGTGAGAAAATATGATCGAAGAGCTCTAAAATCTTTAATGTCTGCAAGCCTGTAGAGAAGGACAAGAAATTTCAGTGCTTTAAAAATTACGTATTCAATATGTGGAGCAAAATTGGGGTTTTAATCAAATATGATACCAAGTTCCTTGTAACGTAAAACGCAAATAGTTTTTACGTACAATTTGCATATAAAATTTCGCTAAATTACTAGTTTTCTTGCGTTGGAAATTGCATACGAGAAAGAACGTTCTCTACTATCATAAAGAATAATATATGCATGAAGAACAAATATATTTTGCTGAAGGAGTAATGCGAGGTGTAATAGGACTACACTTCTCCTAAAGCACACGAGATGGTGAGCAGAACATATTGCCGGAAGGCATGCTATTGCTGCGTGTATGTAACTGTTTTTCCAGTAAGAAGTACAGAGAACATTATTATGGTAATATTTCATTATTCCACGATGGATAGCGCAAGTAATAGAAACCAAGATGACCAAAATATTACTTTCAGAACCACAACGGATCAAGAAAGTTGTGTGACGGAAATTGTAGAGGTTCAAACACTGGTGCAAGTGCGTCAGAGGAAAAGAAACGTGCATATACTGAAAACTCTCTAATTGATGGTTACTGCTTTTGTTTAACACGGCGTTGGAGATAGAGTCCACATGCAGCTGAAAAGCGCCTTTGGCACCCTTATATGAGTGCCATGATGGTAAGTTGTAGCCCCAACAGAGGCCAGTAAAGTCCCTGGAGTGGGGCATTCTAACTGCTCATCGGGTATAGAGTTGCTAGGATCTTTTAGAGTATACCGTGTTACGTCATCGAGTGACGTCAGTAAAAGAAGAACGTTTGGATTCACTCACGTGTCACTAAGTAACTTTGCTGAGAAGCATTGAAGATAGTGGCCAAAACATTCGTCACCGCCCTGATAGATGTCATGCTAAGTTACACGTACGGAGTGACGTATCATTAAGAGTTACAGTGCGTTCGATGTGTATTGCGAGTTAGGATAGTGTGTTGGTGAAACATAGACTTCGCACCAAGCAATGACGTCATTGTTCCTTTGGAATAGGAATCGTTGAAGGGCTGAAAGTAGTCGATTGCACTGGGTAAGTTGGCGTGTGTTAAAAAAGACTGGCGTTAATTACATACTTCGCAAAAACCAGGAATAGCAGGTTTTGTTACCTCATATGTAAGTGAGAATCAGTAACTTTCTCGAGAAGAAAGTATAATTTACGTGATACTTCGTTGATAGTAATAATTCAGCAAATGAAAGATTTTGTGCAAACAGCGTGTCACTTAATCGAATGAGAAAATTCGTAGCTGTCAGTGCTTCCATAGTTTATTCTCGTCTTTAAATTGCATGAAGGACATATTAGTGATGTAAGTTCAGGATTCCATAAAGACATTCAAATACTAAGAAAACGCACGATAATCAAAAATAACCTTATTCAATTTGTTGTTTATTGTCTTACCAATCTTATTTCGCACATATATAACTAATTCAAGGATCAGAAGAGAAAGTTTGATCAACTGTAGAATTCAGTGTATTCGCCAAAAGTAAAAAAAAACATTGTATCTATCGTGCTTCCATTAGCATTCAAAGATATTGTGTTTTATTTCAGATGTTTATACTCCTTATAGTCCTCCATTCAAAAAAACGATAGTTGCCGTTGAAAGTAATCTGCACTAGACCTGTCGCGGACTCCGACGATCCCATAAAACGCCATAAATGGTCTACCCACGGTATATTAGATGACTATAACGTATACTTACATTTTATGCTGTGATTTTTAAGTGAGAAGTGCATAGCAGCAATATTGGAAGGTGCAAGACTTTTTGACTGAATTTATAGTGCTCTGAAGAGTCACCTATAGTATTAATTGTCTTAAAAACTTTGCAGTCATCAGCGTAAAGACATAGAGTTTGATCTATGTTTTCACATAAGTATTCAATGTAGAGGGAAAATAAAACAGGTACTAAACAAATATGTTTGCAAGAACCGAGGTACACAATAAATTAAAATTTTGTCTTCTACTGTACTTCACTAGTAATTACGCAACGTTTTCGTACGGCGCTTACCAAGAAATGTGCCAAATTAAACGATGACATCTCAATTGTTTTCAAAACGTTATTTCTGGTATAATATCTTCAGTGCTAATTTTAGATAGCTAATAAAGGACAAAATCATAATTAAGATATAATAATAAAATATAATTACCTTAAATATTAATTGTAGTGATCCTCTTTAAACTTAAGACTTGGCAGCACTTGTAAAACAGGTGAAGATAAATCTTTAAACGTGGTATGGTTTCAAACACTTTACAAAATCTTTTTTCCTTCTTTTAACATAATTGTAATCTGTTCACACCTTATTTACGTTTTCCAATTACACATATACATACAAGAAATATTTTTAAATAATAAATTATTGTTTTAGTGAAGCAGCCTTTAGGTACACGGGGGAAAGTGCTTCTGCAGATATGACTGTTTTCGGTTATACAGAAAACGACTTCAATTAACATTTAAGGTACGTACTTCTGATGATAAGATTCGTTCTCTGTGCGTTAATATGTCCCTATTAAGCTATAATAGTTACTGCAATGTATTTCTCCCTGTTTTATTTGCTTTGCTTATGTTATTTTAGAGCAAAAATCAAGATTATTGTGTCACATATGAATTTCCAAAATTAATGCACTTTTACCTCAACAAAAACAATATTTAACTATATATATTAATTCACAAAACTCAAAATTATAAGATACATTTTAGCTAGATTTCGGTAATGTTTGCTTAGACAATTATCCTGGAGAAAAATTATCTATACAGGGTGGTAACCAACTCCATCGAAAAACTTCGGGAGGTGATTCCCGACAATGAAACAAGAAAAAAAGTCCTCTTGAGCTTGTGTCCAGCACAGATAGTTTCGGAGCTACAAAGTGCCGAAAGCGTGAGAAAATGAACTTCAGAAGCCAATAGTTCAACAACTATACAACGTAGAAAGTGCGGTTAAAAAAATAACTTAAGAAGTCATACCTACTCTATTCAAAAATGAATGTTTGAAAACTCTACAATGCGTGCGCAAGGGATTCCCAAAGGAACGTAGGGAGTCCCGGATAATCTGTCAAGTAAAGAGACGTCACACGAGCCGTGAATGGATAGGTTTCCCACCTGGTAACCAGAAGTCATTGTACCATGGCGAGATTTCAAACAGATAAGAAATGGTGGACACTGTCATAGCCGCTATGTGGTTGTATAACCACCAGGTACTGATGGAGACCAACAAGGAAGTTGTGGAGATGAAGTGTAGTGAATCCACTTCGGGAAGTGATGCCACAACTGAAAACAAGGAAACAAGTCCATATGAACATAGGTCGAAAACGGCGGCGCGTTCCAGCAGGAACCGTGCGAAAGAGCGCTGCACACCGTCGGCGGTGTAGAATATCTCCCGAACGAATAGAGATATTGACGTCGGTCCAAAAAAGAGAAAGAAAATCATACCCAAGGGAAACGATTGTGCAAACCGAATGGAGCAGAGGGAACTTCGCAAGGGGACTCCACACAGAAAGAAGGAAATTCACCAAAGCAGACACGGTAGGGGCATTGAAAAGTGCAACAGACGGATGTACTATGATGTGTTACGTATGGCTTACGTACGAACAATGGGATGAGAGCTGGAAAATGGGAATTCCTCACTGCAGCGTCGTGCAGCAATGCAAAGGAACACCACCGGACATGGTATGTTGGTGCGACGGTACCGCAACAAGCAGAGTAGGCGCTATGCTAGTTACCGGGGCGATGCTCAACGTAGACGATATCGCCTCCCAGGGGGCGTTTGTGTGTACGAAGGGGCTGCTGGAACAAAACGAGGCGAGTGGGGGCCATAGACTATTAAGGTGCGTGCGAGATTGTATGACCTGTTCGACGTGTTCGGGTGAGGGTGGAGGCACACAAACGTTCTTTTCAGTATATGATGATGCACAAGCCTTCAGCTAGCTTGGGGCGTCATCTCTCGTCCCAGTTCGTGGCTCGGCCTATGGCCGTGATTGCATGCGGCACACATTAGGCAAGGCGTATTGTAAGAATTGGAACACTTTTGCTGGATCGTCGTCCAAGGCTTATGTTACGCCTTGTGCATGAGTAGATTGGCTTCGGAGGGTGGGGGGAGGCGAGCAGGACAATCACATTCACTCAAAGGAACGAGTGGCTCGAAACTGTTGAGAACCACTGGACTATGCAACGGCGGGGAAAACAACGGTGTAGCAAAAATGAACAATGACAGCACAACATGGCCTGTATGTTCAAGGACATTGCACAATCACAAACACAGGGCCATAGCTAGTATACGCATAAACCGCACTACATACTTACTCTGCCGATTTGCCGCGAGATGGCTCGAAGTTGCCAGTCCAGGTCACTGCGATGCACAAGGCGTTAGTACTGAAGAGAAACTGAGTGCACACCCAACAAACAATACATCGCCGAAGAGCAGACCTACCTTGTCTGTCGACGTCATCCGTGCAGTTGAAGCGGGTAACAACTACGTTGTGTGTTGTGAAGCACGTTCATAGTGCTGTGTGTTGTGACAATGGCCCATAACACCAATCAGGAACATGTGTATGGTGAAGTACATGGAAATGGTTTATAGGCGGCATGGTTATACAATGAACGATATCCCAATAGACGACAACCGCATAATAAAACGTTTGCAGCGCTGTTTCGTCGGTTGTGTGAGACGGGAACGTTTCGCCCGACCATGTATGACACGGGAAGACCACGTGAGGAACGCACTCTGCATGCGGAAGAACGTATTTTACGACATGTGAACAATGACCGCGTGTAAGTTGCAGGGAGCTTGCCCATCGGCATTATGTCAGCCATGAGAGGGTGTTGTCGATCCTTTATGCCAACAATTATTACCCCTATCACTTGCAACGGATCCAGGGTCTATCGCCAGGCGATTGTCGTTCCAGGCTGGACTTTTGTAATCAGTTTCTCCATTTGGTGGCAACAACTGTCGGTTTTCTCTCCTTCATTTTGTTCAGAGATCAAGCCCAATTTGGAAGGGATGGTATCAACAATTTCCATAATAGTCATCTGTGGTCTGTGGATAATCCACATTGAACGGTACAGGCCCACCACCAGCACCAGTTTCGTCTCAACGTGTGATCAGGGATTCTCAAAATGGCGGACGCACAGGTGGAGTTCTGCGTTGTGTGCGGATATAAAATTAAGAAAAATGATGAAATAATGAAGTGCGACGGAAAATGTGTCTCGTTATTTCACAAAAACTGTGTTAGTATAAGCAAAAGTAATTTTGAAGCAAAGATGAAGTCAAAGAAAAGCTGGTATTGCAACAGGGAAGACTACGACGAAAGAGGTCATTCCAAGGACATAGTGTTATCACTGAAGAAAATGGAAACTGAATTTAGTAAGCTAAATAAAACTGTCAAACTGGTATCGGAACAAAATAGAGCTATTAAAACCTCCATGGATCATTTCAACTTGGAGCTTGAAGAGTTTAAAAAAGATCGAAGTGATTTGAAATCGAAGATAAACAGTACAAGGGACATTTCCGAAGTGCAAGAAGAAGTCGAGGAATTGAAGCAATATTCGAGAAGGAACAATGTTGAAATTCATGGAATCGCTCAAAAAGCATGCGAAACTAAAGATGATGTGTACAAAATAGTAATGAATGTAGCTGAAGCGCTTCATGTCTCATTACAAGAAAAAATTGATATCGCTCATAGAATTTCTACAAGGGTTTCAGGGGTACCAAGGCCAATTATTGTGAGATTTACGAACAGGTGGAAAAAAAGAAGAACGTTTGGACGCAAGAAGGAAAAAAAGGGATTTAAAGTGCGGAGACATTACGGGATTTAGTATTCCAGAAGGTAGTAGTAATAGTAGAGTGTACATCAATGAAAACTTAACTGAGAAAAACAAAGGTCTGCACAAAAATTCAGCGACCTAAGACCAAATTTTAAATTTGTGTGGGTACGTAAACTATTTGCACGTAGATCTGAAAACGAAAGAGCTGTGTGGGTCAGAAATGATGATGACCTCGCTGCTATAAGAAAGTAGGGGAATAAGTTATGTGGAAACGATGTTTTCATGACCAATTATTTTCCAACTGGGTAGTTATTTGACTAGTTTTTCTGAATAGTGTTACTCCAGATGACTTAGTCCTAACTAATCGATTTGTTCTTTGAGACAGTTGAACATTTTAACAGATTTACAAATCAGCATGTACAAGGGAACAGTGTCACTTGTCTAACATAAAATACAAGAAGTATTAGAAATAAGCTGATAAAAGTAGTTTCTTTTAAGTAGGCTTTCTTTAATTGATATAATTGCTGTGAGCGAAAATTGGTTATCTCCACTAGAAACTATTTTTTTAAAATATAAACAACTATACCCCTGTACATGCTCACAGACGTGAGAAAACTGGTGGTTGTGTTGCCTTGTATGTTCATTGCAGTTGGAAATTCAGAGTGTTGGCTAAGGTAGAAAAAGAACATAATATCCTTATAATTGAAATATATAATGTTTCAATTAGTATTAATGTAATATGTGTATATAACCCAAAAAACAATCACGCAGCTCAAATGTTGCCTGACCTAGAAAATATTCTAGCAATATGCTCCCACAAACCTTTACTTGTTACTGGTTATTTTAATGTAAATATTCTTGAATTTACCGCTCCTGAAGATTCAGAACTAATCACCCTATTAAAATCGTATGGTTCAGTTTTATGTAATAGAACTCACCCAACAAGAGCAACTGAGAACTCTGTCTCGCTCATAGATCACATTTATTCTAACCTCTACAACTATAATCATATACTAGGAACCATTGAAGTTGATCATAGGCTACTCATAACCAAAATAACTGGTGAATGGAAGGTATTAAATAAATTAAACACGTCTGCTCAAAAAACAACTAAGTTATCTGTTCCAAAAATCAACTACTCTCGGGCTAAATTACTTTTTTCAAATGAAATTTTTCAAGCGAATGAAGATGATATAGATCGACACTATGACAAACTCATAACTTACTTAAACTCTGGTATAGAATATGAAACTTTGATTATAAAAGACAAAAAGGTTAAGTCTTCGAAATGTTACAAACCTATTGTACTATGGATGACATCATCCCTTCTTAACCTCATACGACGAAGAGACACACTGTTTTCTAAATTTAAAAAATATCCCAATAATCTAAATTTAAGAGAGCAATATATATTTTATAGGAACAAAGTTACAACTGAAAGAAGGAAACATACCCCCTTTATGCTCTTATGCACTTTATGCTCCGTTCCGTACCCTTGCTCCGTCGGATGCACCGTCGATGGCTATCCGAATTCTTCCTTCGACGGAGCATTGAAGTGAACGGAGGACCAGATGGTTACTTGACCCTCCGTTCAGTTGCGCGCTGCTGCCATGTTGAAAAGAAAACAGAGCTGTAAATTGCATGCCAAAATTCCTTCTTCACTTGGGAGTTGGGACAAATATGTAGAATTGATCACGTATTGCAAGTTTTAAATGAATGACCGTGCCGAAGTATTTGAATGTAAGT
>JAGDQP010049678.1:0-14437 GCA_022664845.1 Lepisma saccharinum | reverse complement strand
AGGCATAGTAAACCTTACATGTTCCACATTGCAAACGTAAAAAAAAGAAACACATGTAATAGTATGTTGATAAATTATAGAATGGAAACGAATTTGGTGCCAAACTAATATAGAAATAATTCTTCTCTTGAAATAGCGAGAAATCATATTTACTCATATCTTAAAATGTATCTATTCCGAACATGCCACTCTAGATTCCACCTATTGTGAATATAACGTTTTAATAATTACAACCAGTATTCTAAGTGGGAAAGAAACAGAGACGGTATGTTTTCCTAATATTTGCTTAGACAAATCAGAAATTGATATAAGAACACGTATAGCATGTGTCTCAGTAACGGTATGCGTTTAACTCTCAAAAACCAGAGCCGGTATGCCATACTCGTGCATACCGCCTCACTTCGACCACTGATTACAACACTAATGAACTAGTGTGAATAACAATTCGCACAAATGGAATGAACACGGCAGAACTGAAATGGGTCACCGCCTGTCAGGAAATGCTGGTCAGGTTTTGGACTGTGTCACCAGGTTTAAGATTCGAACGCATTCTGACGCGGTGATTCGATGTAGATCTGATAACCCGGAAGGTGAAGGAGAGCTTTTAATTATTTCAATGCGTTTAAACGGTGTTTGTTTCAGGGGTGACCAGGATCGGAGATGTTACCCCGAGAACACGAAAAATACGTCGTCGAAATTCCCAGTTAAATAGCTTATCCAGACCGGGTAAATCGGGTTACCGGGTCACTTATGTTTGGGCAGGTCCTATCACCGGGTCATCGAAAGTAGCCCAGATTTAGCTGTGGAACACGCACAGAGAGTGTGTGTGTAAAGTAAGAGAACAAATAAACATGAATAGAGGGAGAAGAAGAAGAAGAGAAAGAAGCAGCGAAGACACGATAACAATACATCAAGAAATAGAGGAAGAGAGAAAAAACAACGAAAAACATGAAAAGTATATTATCATTATGCTAAACAGCACACATACTGTTTACTCGGATTCTGACCAGTGATGCTTCGTAAGTCTCCACAACGGAGATGAATCTCTGTTTGAATACTTCAGTGTATGCGAAAAAGAAACTGGCTGGTTGTGAATCGAACTCAGGGTTTCATTGCTTTTGAACATTTGTAACTTTTCATTTTGATACAGTTTGGAATTATAATCTTGGCTCTTTCTGACAGAAATTTAGCAGAAAACTTATCATCCATTCATGTTCTTTGTATGTTCAATTTGCATTAGTAGTCTGGAATGGAAGTATGCCCTACGGTATCTACTGGGTTTGTTACAATCAGTGATTCCGCCAGACTCCGGTCCCTGTGGCGTTTCAGCCACAAATTCTCGAGACTACCCCCAACTTTAGTATCGGGGAACGCATGTTTCTATTCAGTCCAAAAACTTCTAACATCGCGATTAATATCAAGGAAATTGAAATTAAAAATATACAGAACGGTTATTCTGCCGGTAATACTTTACGGTTGCGAAAGTTGGAGTACAACCCTAGCAGATAAACATAAATTACGTGTATTTGAAAATCAGGTTTTGAGAAAGATATACGGGACGAGATGACTGGAGAGTGGAGGAGACTGCATAATGAAGAACTCCACGATTCACCAGATGTTGTAAAAATAATGAAATCACGACGAATAAGGTGGGCAGGCCATGTAGCTCGGATGGGGGAAAAACGAAGATTACATTCCATCCTGGTTGGAAGGCCGCATGGAGAGAGGCCATTGGGAACACCGAGACGTCGTTGGGAGGACAATATTAGAAGAGATCTTCGAGAAGTTGGTGTTCATGATGAAACCTAGCTTGATATTGCCCAGGATAAAATCCAATAGCGAACGTTTGTTACTACGGCGATGAACTTGCCATAAGCCATAGAGTTATTTAGTTTTTGTTAGTCAGGAATGGAAGGTATGGCCTACGGTATCTACTGGGTTTGTTACAATCAGTGATTCCGCCAGACCCCGGCCGCTGTGGTGTGTTAGCCCCAAATCCTCGAGAGCATCCCCAACTTCACCTTTTTTTCGCGGTCAAAAGTTGATAGAAACATTGCTAAGCTACCTACATTCTCCCAATTTTGACTTTACGCCCTTTACTGGCGGAATCTCTGATTACAATGTATTCCGAACCAGTACGTTCAAAGAGCCCCACCGAATTTGCAACCCACGCGCAAACAAAGAACGTGTGTTACACTTTTGACATTATCGTAGATGTGTTTCAAAACTCTGCAGTTCCACTGGAAATCCTGGGTATTTAAATGATCATCAACTTCGGTCGCAATTTTGAAAGTGACTAATTGAATTTTCAAGCATCCGTTATATATTCGAATAGCCCTGAAAAAATATAAAATCCAAAAGTCACTTCTATCTTGCTGTTAGATTTGTGAGCCCTGCACTTTATAATGTTAGGTTGTTATTTACTATGTTTAAATTCCATATTTTTATCTGTACTCCCTCTTCTTCTTCTTTTTCTTCTCTCCCCTTTTTTTTCTCTCTCTCTCTTTCATTTCTCTGTCTCTGCCTAAAGACATCCATCGGTTTCAATGTTTCATTGTATGTTTCAATTTCTGCCTCAATCAACTTATGTATATTGTTTCGTCTCGCTTTTATTCTTTCATTTTACTCATACTAATACATGTCTGTTTTGAAAAAAATGTGCTCATGATGTTCGCTGATTTTAGTATGGGCGAGACGAGGGAAGGAAAAAGAGGGGTATGTTTACCAGACACGATTATGGTATATGAAGGTGCCATTTGGGTAGCCTAGCTGCACGGCGTTCGCTGTCGCAAATTTTTTTGATGCGAAGTGTACAATACAATTTGGCTCTTGTACAGTTCGTAGTATCAGATGTTTTGTTCACGGTAGCAGAAAACTCTTAACTGGACCTCTTTAGTTAAAATGTATGGATCAATTTTTCTCCGTGTAACAGAAAACTAAATTTCATTAGATTACCAAAAATCTCTTTCCACCAAATATTTGCTAAACGTGAGTGAAAAACAATCTAGGCCTGCTCTTCCGCCAGTGTTCGTATTTTCTTTTCTGTCGCCATCTTGAAATGCCTACGATCACGTACTGCAGTAATACCTAACGATTAGAAATTGGAACTTGAGCCCGCCCTAATATTTTTAGCGCGCTTTTCTATGGCCGTCATTTTCTTTTTGGCGCCATCTTGAAATAACTCTGACCACGTACAGCACTAATCGGACTCATCCCTCGCCCCATTGATGAGGATGTCGCAGAAGAACCCCAATTTTTTCTGTTTCCAAACATTCCCTTTGGCGCCCGCCGGGGCCCGCGATCCCATGAAATTATATGCCTTTAACCTGTAGGTGACTAAGGTCAGTAATCGTGCAAAAAATCACTCGATTCGGTTCACCCATTTAGAATATTAGCGCGATAATACTTCGTCACTTTCCCGTTGGCATCAATTTTCTTTTGGCTAACATCTTGAAATGAAATGGTGCGACTGACAACTTTTGCCGTGGCGGTTCTGTTGTCTGTGGCACTAACTTAGAGTGTGTGCTAAAGCACATCGCTGTATCTTGTGCCCTTCGGGTTGCACTGACACACACACACACACACACACACACACCTACACACACACACACACACACACACACACACACACACACACAAAAATAATTTTCGAAGTTTTGAGTATACCCGAAATTTTGAAAATACTATAGCTTACAAATACCCGAAACTTCGATAACATTCGAACTTTCGATAATACTTTAAACTTCGATAATATTAGAACTTTCAATAATACCCGAAACTTCGATAATACTAGAACTTTCGATAATATACCAAACTCCGATAATATTAGAACTTTCGATAATATACGAAACTTCGATAATTTCAAATACTAGAACGGTTTCGAGTAACCGATGACAACTCGATAAATTTTCACACCCGAAGTTCGATAGGTCCTCAGCCTTATTGAACACCCCTACGATCAGATTCACTGAATGACTTGTCTTCAATATGCTCTCTGGTTTTAGCACAAAATCACCGACGAAATAAAGAACGGCTTGATATTACGTTTCCGATGGTGCGCGAAACACTCTCACGTACTCATATTTATTGCATTTTATAAACAAATTACTAGGCACATGTCATATGTTTATATTCCTTCATTACAAATGCATCTTACCATGTGTGACATCATTCACATTTTCCGAAAAATCACACCATAAATTACTTATAAGCACACCGATTTTAACTCCGGGAAACCTAAACATTTCTTTCATGCATACATAATTACAGTACTCTTACCGAAACAGGACCGACAAAACAACAAACAATATACGTTTATGGAGAAACCTATTATTTCCTTGCCTTAACACGTCATCTCGTGTTTTTCCCAGTAAGTCGAGTTCTTTTAATTCCCACGGTTGAAAACTAATTGTTTTCATATGCAATTAATCCACAGTGCACGAAAACAAAGCAAAGCAACAGAGGAAATTGAAGTTGCAACGTGGTTGTTTAACACAAGTGTCAACTGTTGAAAATAAAACTGGATTTTTTCATGACGGAGCGAAAAGGTAAGTTGTTTTCATTACAATATTTTATAGTTATATGTACACTAGGATTCATAGAAATTGTCCAATGGAAAATGCTTTTAAAGCGCCACAATCTTGCACCTGACAAGAACAACAAATGGAACATTTGTTTTAAGCTTCGTATTGTTTTAAGAACTTGGACAATTTACTATCAATCTGACAATATTGTTTGAATACCGTTCAGGACAGTTCTTGTATACATGTTTATTTCATTTACACAAAAACTTTGGTAACTGTTGAAAAATATACAGACGATTTGGCTGCAGCCATGACTGGGATCCGAACCTGGCTCTTCCAGTTGCCGACCGGGCGTCCAAGTACTCGACTACCGCAACCACAACCACAGCCAATTTCTGTTTATACGTAGCATTCCTATCGCCTCAGCTAAGCAAGCGACTACTGCTGATTTAAAAAATCGACTCACTGCACTAAATGTGAAGGTTTTATATTTTTAATTGAAGGTTTTGTTCTACAAATCGCTGTATACCTTCTCATGCAAGTTAGTATTAGAATAAGCGTAACGTATAGGAAACAAGTAAATTAATTTATTACTGGGAGTGGGAATTGAACCTATGATAGCCTATCGCGTTTACTAAATGACCTACAAGAATAGGCTACGTCAACTTCGTATCTCACTGTTCTCACTATATATTGAAGAAGTTTTGCTGCAAAAATGAGTTAGTCGGACTTTACGATGACGTATTGTAAACAAAATACGTAGAAAAAGTGTTCAAAATGTATTCCTCGAAAACTAAGGAGGCAACAAGAATTGAAATCTTATCTTCAGAAAGACACCGCACTTTTTGTTCACATTAGGCCTACTTGCACTTCTTGAGCACAAAGTTATGAAAATATAAATAAAAGGAGTGTAACAAAATAAGCGCTGCTTTGGTGAACGAAACAAATGACAACAGTTCAAAAGGAGGTGCAAGATCATCTACTAAAATTATTTAATAAAATTATTTGGCCTTTAATATATCCCCCGCATCGTTCAGCCAGTATCAATATGAGAAGTTAAGTTACATTAAAATCGTTCTAAAGTTAGTTAAGCTAAAACTGCTTATTTTATGTTATTGTTACAGTGGATTAATGCTAGGTTAGGTTAGTTTTTATCCGATGGTTGTGGTATCCAGGGGAGTATCTAAAGAGCATCCATAAAATTACCTGTATTTTTGTCTTCTTTAATGCAATATCATACTAGTTTTCTTCATAACAGATTTGCTTGCCTTGTTTCTCGTTTGGAAGGTGTGGTATACTTAATGAGCGGAAGCTGTGAAATATTAAGTTACCTTGACCACCAAAAGATGCTATAAGTTTCATAATATAATTCTTTTATAGAAGCTAAGTTTACAAAGAGTTATTGTTTTGTAAGGATTATTGCATAAAAGAACGGAATAGCATGTATGTTAGTAGGTGAAAAATGTCTTCGTTAGTCATGATTCCGGAACGAGAATCACGTGTAGGCTTTTGACAGTGATAAATATATTCTTTCTTCTGTTCATAATGTAGGTTGTTGAGTGTGATACGAAAGATTATTTCCTCAACGTAGGCCAAAAAACTCATAAAACTGTTACTCTACTTCAATAGTGGCTGTATTCATTATCATCATTCGTGTTTCACCAAAAGCGGCAGGTACTTTAAGGCTAGTTAAGCCCTCCATTCGTCCCAACCTTGCGCTTTCCTTCTTATATCAGCTTACGATTTCTCTTCCTTAGGGCTGCTTTCCTTGCAAGCGTGTGTTCCTTGCGATTTGGTGAGTAGCCAGTTGGAAAACGTGTTCCATTGCGTGTACTACGTGTAACACGTGTTTCAATTGGCTACTCACCCTAATCGCAAGCAACGCAGCCCTTAAGAGATCTTAATACTTACACCTTAAATTTTCTTCATAATTTTAAAAAGACCGATGAAAATACGAACACGATGAAATTTTGGATACTTATAAATTTGTATCAAGTCAAAGACCTGATATTTTGAAATTGTTTATTGTAGCAGAGAAATTCTAAGAGTATACGTCATAAGCCAGGCCTTCAATTTCTCATCTAAAACAAAATTCTTCAAATTGTTTATTAGGTCATTTGAAAGATATTCGTATGTAATATCTGGGCTGCTTTCCAAAATTTAATTGTCGCTCTTCATTTGTTAGTTGTTTTTAAATATCTCTAACATAAAGGTACGTGAGTACTGAGACCTCTTCCTCTTCCTCTTTTCCACTCAACCATACCTTTAATTGTATCCTTTAGTACACAGTCTCTGCGCAGTAAATGTCTTAACCAGTTTCCTTTTCTCTTTTTTATTGTCTCAAGCATTGTTTGTCTCTCGTACACTCTTAAAAAGACCGGAATTTTACGGTGAAATTACTGTCAATCGGGGACGCCAAGTTTTTATCGTAAAGGTTCAGGTAACCAACCATATTTATGCAAATTTATATAGAGAATTCATTACGCTGCTCCTAGATTCGGCTATTTTCACTGTAAAATACGACTACGGGGAAAGCGGGAACAATTCTGGTATTATTACCGGAAATTTTAACTGAATTTTTAAGAGTGTATACTCTCTCTTCAGCACTTACTGATTATGCATGTTCAGTGTCCAGTTATTTTCTTCTGCTTCACGTCTACAGTTCGAATTTTCTTTCTCTTCTCGTTCGTAGGGTCCATACAAGAGAATACTTCATACAAAATATATAAGCAGTATTTTCCCCAATTCTTTTTTCATAGTCTACAGAAAATGCTCTTTTTCTTGGTGAATGCCTGCTTCCCAATTAATAATTGTAAGTATTAAACAGTTACTTGATAAAGGAGATACTGTTTCGCGATGGCATAAGCCTACATTTTTACTAAACTTACGTTGTACTTTTAAAAGTAACCCTACATCATAAATCCTGCTAATCATAAACTACACACAAGATCCCTTTCTTGCTTTTCAAATCTACTTTAAAGACATCATAACATTAGCACACTTTAAACAGGTCAAATTTTTAATAAAACTAGTTGGGTACACGTTTTCAATTTTATTCACTGTTTGGAAACTTATTGGGGCATTCTCGTACATACACTTTTTCATAACGATTTGGCATCCACATATATTGCGTCTTGAAACGTGGCATCTTACATGCAACAGTAAGCGAATCCAGGCCTACTCCATTTAAAAGCATCCTAAAAGCATTCTGGAACCCCTCTTTCCTACAACCATCTACCAACTGAGCTACGGCTCGGTACTAGTGGACTGAAGTTCAACAGAACATATTGTAAGGAAAACATGATGTTGAGAAAGTCAACCTGTAAAACCAAAAAGAGTTTAAGGAGCATAGAGACTATTCCATTAGAATCCTCCTACAGTAGAAAACCGTTTTAGACTTGGAGTTGTTGGGCGCGGGTGGTGGCGTTGGAAAGGTCTGGGTCCCGTGAGCACAGCGGTGATGTCAGAAATCGGGTCCTGGCCCCGAAGTCCAGAAATGGGGTCCCGAAGTTTTGGAATTTGTCACAAACTTTTGCTGTGGCTTAAACTCAATACCTGATTGCGCGAGATAAAATCATAATTCAGTTATATAAAAAAAGAGAACAGCAATTCGAAAGATATAAATATCCATCAAATGTTAAAAAAAATTAAATAATTGCTGAGCAAAACAATACGTTTTAATTAAAAACTAAAACCTATAACAGTTTCACCAATTAGCTAACTACTTGGTTTCATTAGAGCCCAAAACTTCCAGATCCCATTTCTAGGCTTTCGGGGCCCGATTTCTGACATCGCCGCTGTGCTCACGGGACCCAGACCTTTCCAACGCCACCACCCTCGTCCAACAACTCCATGTCTAAAACGGTTTCCCTACCGTGGAAGAATCTGCTTCATGCTTTTTTATGTGTAATTTATCCTGATTTGGTATGCAATCCCGGGGAGTAGTAGGGTTTGGTGGGTTGCGGAACAGTCAGCCGTAAGGAGTAATTGGCCAACAACTCAAATAAGCGAATAGAAGTGAACTGAGCCCAAAACTTTGGGACCCCATTTATTGTGCCTCTGGGCCCGGACCCGATTTCTGACATCACCGGTGTACTCAGGGGAGCCGGAGCTTTCCAACGCCACCACCTGCGTTCACCAACTCCATATCTAAAATGGTTTCCCCGTAGGAGAATCGGTTCCATGCTCTTTCACCTTCACAAGGACAACGCTTCAATTGCTGCATCCTAAAACTACTACTTAACATATTAAGTACTCTAGTACTCTAGTAACATTCTAGTACTCTCAATATTAAAGTATATTTCGACCGTGATATGTCTAATTTCACGCAAGTGCATATACTAGAAAAATATAGTAAATAAAGGGTGTCTAGTCTGAACACAGTCGGTTAAATTGAGTTGGTTGATTTCAAATCTACTCTTCTGCTTCCTTTGGGGCGCTACAGAAAGACAAAGACGCGCACCTCAGCAACAAGCAAACAAAAATGAAACTAAAATATTCTGACTAAAATGTTAGACCGGTAAAATGTAATAATGGGTGAAATATTAACATTTGAGCACAAAGTAACTGGCATCAAATATTCTTTTAAAATATAGTTCAGAATGTTATTGAAAATTATTTAGTACGTTAATAGCTGCCATTATAAAGACAGACTTTTAATGTGAAGCTTAAGATTAGTGTAAAGTAACTACCTCTAACAGTAGATGTCTACACTAATTTCCTATGCCTCCAACATATTTTTTCATTGCACGGAATTGCATGCTGCTCTTACAACTTCAAGCCTAAAGAGCGCTGGGCCTATAAATCGCTTGATTGTTGTAGTTAATATCCAAACCTACGACAAAGAAGCTGTTTCAACAATGAATAAAATGAAAATTTAAGAAAAGGCACGGATAGAATTCTTGAAATGGTTATGAAAGTTTAAACTCTCTAGGCTTGAATTTGTATATTACATTCTGTACATTGTTATAATACATATATAATTTAGACATTATTATACTAAAATAGTTAAATGGAATTAATAACAAAAAAATCTTGGATGTTTCAAAATTCTTTACCACCAGGTTACACTAAAAGACTTTACAGTATAAAATTACACTTCTTATACACTTTCTGAACATATTTTTTTCTAACTGTATTATTTCGTGAATTCCATGCAGTTCTTGTAAAGTACTTCTTTCAAGAGAAACATTTATCTACTACATCTACACATTTCATTCACTATGTGTGTCATAAATGATGTTCAAAGTGTTCAAAATTTAATTCTTTTCATGTGTTGAAAAGATGTACAAGAATAGTAGCTTTGTTTACAGTGTACAAATAAATAACTTTACACAAAAAGTTTAAATAAATTATAACTTTATTACATTTAACTTTTTAAAAATAAAAATTAAACAAACATCAACATTTTAATGTTTTTAAATCCTATCGCGCCACCTAACATTAAACGACCTTAGAAATAATGCAATTTCAAACTGAGAAAGTGGGACTTACAGCAGTCACTGTTCAAAGCAGTTACTTTCACTAGAAAATTTGATGAACACAAATAACAATATTTTCAGTTTATTTTCTTCAACTGAAATACGAAGTCACCGTTGTGTGCAGGCCCAGACCACAATTACTTCTCTCATGTGGTTCAAGGACAATGTGTATGTAGACCTTATCTCTAATGCCATCAATTACACTTAATCAGAGAAATTTCAGAATTTGCTTCATAGTCGTTTCACTATGAAATTCAGTTGTTTACCTGAATCTGGTCATTTAGTAGAACGCACTAATAGTTAAAATATTAAATTACTTTAATAAACAGAGTTGCCAGTTCGTGATAATGTTGTATCTTTCTTTCACTCATGAGTAACCACTGCATGATTATCACTTATGAAATTTCTTTTGAAACCGGCACACTTGTTGCCTCCTACATACTTCGATATGTAGAATGTAGCAAGCAACTTCAAAGTAAGTGCTGGATGAATAATGAACATCCAAAGAAGCTTTTAGCTCACTCATCAAAGGATGAGCGTCTAGAAAACGAGTATTTAGTCTACACTAAATGTTGAAAACGAAAAGTATTTCTATTAATTCTAAATATTCCAAAATGTACTGTAGCTAATTATCTGTAATAAGGGGAGTAAATAATAGCTCGGCGGGGGGGTTGCGCAGATGCCATGACTAATAATAACAACATGAAAGACCGATAGATCACACGAGTAAGGGCGCACCAACTGAATGCTGCCTGGAGGTTGGGCACAGAGCCAGTTAGCAACGGCACTGTCCGTAATTTTCCAAATTAGATTTCTTCTGATTTACATTGTATAATATATGTTTTAGGATGGACTTCAGATACCTCCCACCCCGGATGCAATAAACACCTGACCTATTCTTACCTTACCCACCCCTAGTTTTGCTCACGAGAACTTACAAGACAGATATGTTAATAGCAAACGGGACGAGACAGAAGTGTCGTAGTATACAATATAGTACATCTTTTAGAGACAAGACACTTTCTGGCCAAAGTATTATTTGATGCCAAATCAGATAGAAAAAAAGGCGAAATTTCCGATTTTGACGAAATTTGGTACATTGATTCTAGAAAGGGTTCTTAGTATACATTCCAAGCTACAGGTTTCTAGGCCGCCTGTAGCCAGAGTTACAGCTTTTCAAAGTTAGCATGTTTCGTCCTTAAATGTTGTCGCGAACGGTACTTTACGAAGACACGCCATTTTGAATTTTATATTTTAAAGTCATATTGCATGTATTGTCAAAGACAAGTTTAGGTATTTCTGATGTGAAATTTATCAGAGAATTCCAAATTGACAACAAAATTGTAGTAGAGTCAGTAGTTTTTAAGATATGGCTTTATGATTGCGAAAAGAGCAGTTTCTAAAATGGTCTTCACCTTGCAACACACCACCATGAATATCTCAAAAGGAACACCAGATACAGGTTAACCTCGTTTATTATCCATAATTTGCAACAATGCATTCCGGATTTCACTTGAGATTGTTAATTTCACTCGGGTATACAGGATAGCCAACAAGCAAAAGGAATCTTATTCGGAAAACTAAAACTTTATTAGGTTGACAATCACTATCAACTCGATGAAATCATATTTTCACTTCGTATATTTACAATACTGACATCAAAGTCCTAAAAACGAAATTTTACTTCCATCCATTCCTTATGATTTATCGAGATAACCACTGTATAAAGTCGATTTTTAGTTCCAAGTTGAAACCCCTTTATTTTGAAAAATGAAGCGGGATTCGACAACTGATATATTTAACAATATTTTTGCCATTGTCTCAGTAATTTACCTGGAAAATTGGTCGGTCGAATTCTGTCACATCTTTTGTATGACACGAAGTATCGATAGGCCTATTATGAACAGAAAGATGAAGGCCCAAGGTGTAAAACTATGCAAATATAAAACCTCACATTTGTACACTGAATTCACAATGTAGTTAAAACTTCTAATCTCTTATTCTTATGCTTCGGTTCACTTGCATCCCTTTACCTCTGAGAGCCTAATAGAAAATTCCTTGATTTTATGTATAGAACGTGTTGATTCCACAATTTTGTTAAAGTTTGTCAAATTTTGTTAAATAGTTCTGTTTCTTACAAATACTGAAAATGAAGATATCGTTAGACCTGCTTAACGGTGTAGACTACCCCCGCCATATTGGTACGCACTTTCCATTGATTTACATGGGAATTGTTTTACTCGTTTTATGCCTCTCGGAAGTAGAATATTTAAGTTCTGCTTTCACAAAATTTGTCTTGGTGGTTATTTTGACTCTTGTATAGTTTTGGTTTGTGAAGTTTCTTCAAATATATAAATATAATGTATTATTAATAGTTTGCTATATAAATTGCAACATGTTAACGGGCAATTATACTGTTCTTGTGTAAAATATTACATTTCTATCAAATAGCATGAGTAAAAGAGAACATGACGATAAACTGGGCGAAAACAGAAGTTAAAAGTATGCTCCTGAAAGGTATAAGACGAGTAAAACAATTCCCATGTAAATCAATGGAAAGTGCATACCAAGATGGCGGGGGTGATCTACAGCGTTAAGAATTATAACTCAGCTTATGGTAAGGTTTAAAGAAAGGAAAAAAAAAACAAAAAAAAAACAAACAAAAACGATATGATGTGTTTATTTTCAAAATGCACTTCACACTTTTAGTTGTAAAGTGAAGAAAAAACCCTAATGGCAGAATGTCACCATCCAGTGTCAGTATTACGTGTCTCTTGTTCCAGATGACACGGCCTCGATTTGTTTTCTTTGTTGAAGCTTTGTTTCTCATCTAAACACCTCGCTGAACACAAATGACGTAAATTATACAAACATAAGATGTAATTATTCTTAAATGATGTAAACGTTTAAAATAAACCTTATCCGGCAACAAACAAATACTATTATTACTACTACTACTACTACTACTATAATAATAATAATAATAATAACTTACTAACTCTTACGGAACTCACAGATAAATACCGATATTTGATCTGAAATAGAGCCCGATAGCTCCTATCGTATGCATACCTTTTTCGAAAGTGGTATTCGCTGGGGACATACTCTCTTAAAGAGTAACGCAGCTCATATTAATTAAAGTTAATACATATTTTAAAAACACGAGAAGATGTACGTACTTAAAATCTTAGAAGGAGAACGATAGATAAAGATTCCTATATTCTGAAATTAACCGTAGAATTTTCAAAAACATTAAGGAAATATTATCAAATTGTTCCAGTTTTTTATCTTTGAAAATTTGAAATTCAAACCTTTTGTTGTTCTTAAGCTGCAGTTATGTCCTTCATTTAGTTATTACTACAATCCTTTAATTTCTTATAAAAAATTATGCCTACAGCTCGAAACCTAGTTCAAACAAAGAAAAGTTATTATCCTCATAAAAGTTCTGCTGTAAAAATGTAAACAGAGGTTCCTCGTATTTGTCACAGCGAGATGGATCCTCCAACCAATGGCGAAGATGTGGAGGGCATTGCTTTTACCTGCGGAGCTTCCAGGCGAGAAATTACACTTGTCTACTTCCTTTCGCAATAAAATATTATGCCAGGAAACCAAAGATTAAAAATTGAGTAGGGTCCAACCACTAAGAAATTCTTGTTATTACCATTGGGTATTACTTACAAGCTTTCGAATTTATATCTTGGAATACACAAAAAATAGTCTTTACACCAGGCAAAATTTGGCCATAACGTCACATGCGTTTCCTTTTCCATCACTAGTAAAAATAAATGGTTAATATTCTTCAACATAATCCCCTTACCTGTCTGTGGATTGCTGCTACCACAGTTTGCATTGCGAAGAACCAGGCTACCATTTGAATCCTATAGGGTGAAGTGAAAATATAGGTCTTACCTGTGGCGGATCCTCAAGAGAAAATACTTTATTTTTATAACATTATTTGAACAATTTATCTAAGAGAAAAGGTCTATTTGTTTTCGGACATATCTAATTTATGAATAAATATCCACTTTTGAGGATACTGATATCATATTTAATGATAAAACTTAGCGCTATGAGGGGAAAATATGAAAAATTTATATTTGAAATATTCGCTTAGCGGAAAAATATCGAAAATGTGCCTGGTCTATTCCACCTGCGCCCCCTCCTCACGAAAGTCCTGGATCCGTCACTGGTCTTTAGGGTCAATTAATGCTAGAACATATACAGTTTCATAAGGAAATGGCAGAGGGGGATAACTGAATCGGTGAAATTAAGGAAGATAATATTTCACTTGACGTTAGTTTTGGAAAATTAAAAAGAAAACTGTTTTGCGGTTAAACTAATAGCCGAAACTCCAAACTTATAATTGCGGAATATTCTTTGGTCTTTTGAAATTATTTTGTAATTATAGATTATTTGGATTTGAAAATTAGTTTA
>JAGDQP010049677.1:0-14437 GCA_022664845.1 Lepisma saccharinum | reverse complement strand
TTTGAAGATATTTGAATCAAATTTTAATATGTTGTTTCTAGGCTTTAGATAGCTCGGCTACGTTCGCCATCTTCTATCCAAAATGGACACCAAACCCATTGTTGTATAGAATAGAGGGTTTTAACCGCTGGAGATAGCGGAATGAAATTTAGCATGAAGGTTCACCATCATTAGTAGGTTGCGAAAATATTACAAAATGTATCCAGGGACGCCATCTAGGTTACAAAGTGGCTAACTCTAAAAACACATTTCCCACACCGTTTGAACTAGAGATGCGAAATTTTATTTCAAGATGTACCTTCACGAGTAAGTCACGGCAATAAAATATGTTAAAAAGTCAACATCTAATACAAAATATATAGAATAAAGGCTGGACAAACGGAACTTGGTATGAAGGTGTATCATGACGAGTAGTTCACAAAAGATGGTGAGAACCCCAATATGGGGACGGAGCCCTCCCCCCGGTGGGTGGTATATTTTATCATGGAGGCACAGTAAACCAGAGAGTGTCTGATTACGATAAAGTGGGGTGCAGCCACCAAACCCCAATGCTGGGAGCGCAGCAAGTATATATATATACACGCTAGCGGCCATAATTTTGAAGATATTTAAACCACATTTTTTATGCTATTTCTAAGCTTAATAGCTCGGCTAAGCTCGTCAACGAGAAAAATCGGCCCAAGGGTGCGAAATTTTGAAGTAGGGGCAGGGTTTGAAATTTTGATATATATATATATATCAGCCCCTATGGAGTTTAGAGGGAAACTTTGTCTCCATAAATTATAGTACTTCCTACGAAGTTTACGGTGACACCAACGAATCAAGCGTTGTGGGGGTAGAGGTGGGTTAGGGGTGGACATTCAAAAAATTTAAAACCACGTTAATTGGGGTACCGTTGAACAGCTCTTGATGAATAATCTACAAATCAATAAATAGTTTTTCGATAGCGCTCGTATAAGGCGAGTTTTGTATGTTTGAAAATGAAAAAAAAAACAAACTCAGCTTGTAGGCCGGCCGAAAGGATTTTTTTTAAATAGCTGCCAACCAAGAGCACAGAGATTGATAGACACCTTGGAATGGTTCTTCTCACCTTTTTTTATTATATATAGAGTTTGTTTTATTTTTGTTGCAATTACTTACTAAGATGGTGAAACAATTAAAAAATGGTAGACTTGCACCGGCGATCATATTGGAAAATTCTAAGAAAGATATACTTTCCTGTGTAACGGTTTTATTGAACTTTATACTTTATATAAGGGCAATTCAGTATCCATTGATACCTGTGTTGTGATCTAGTCGGTAAACCCTCATTTCCCATAGATGTTTCGTTGCACAGTGCTTTCACTAGTGTGCAATATTGCTAATTTGACTTCTGTGATGATCGTATGGACCACCAACTTGGACGTTTTTTTGTATTCAATAATAATCCTCTCTAGATACAAGGACTATTCATTTGAAATCATTATTTTGGTCCTTTTTTACATGTGCCCCAATTAAATTTTTTCAGGCTTCCCCCACTTTTCATTGCGTATTTTGTGTATATAGGAAAACATATATCTGAAAATGTACTTGGAATAAGGTAGAAACCCATGTAGAAACTTTATAAATAGTGAGAAGTTCCGTAACCGCTCAATGTCTCGGTTAGAATGTGCTGATTTGAAAAGTTGCAAGAGACAATATTTTCAGGAAAGCCTTGGGTCGAATTTCGTTTTTTGAATGGGAACTTTTCATTAAGTTCAATGCATCTGCTGGAAAAGATGAATCAGAATATGTCCTCTTCCAAAATGTGCTATATGGACCATCGGATCCATAGCGACGAAACAAATTAATAGTAATAAAGAGCAAAAATGTACAGTGACATTGGAGAGATTAGAAATGTAAGAAGACAAATATTTGTAGTGTTCCAAGAGATCAATGGGACAGGATGACCAGATCCTATGCCCGTCTTCGTGTCGAACCAAGTTTGATATTAAAAATTTACACTTCATGGTTAGAAGTGCAGATTTTGACTCCAGAAGAGAATGCATAAATATAGTTGTGTCATGTAAATATGGTTGTGATTACCTGACAGCTCTCTTTGTCTCTCTCTGTTTTGCTTCCACACACTCACTCTTTTCCTGACTATTCTAGTATACACATCTCATCGTGTGGATCCTCGACTAACAGCTGTCATTATACTTGTAGGATAATGTATTCCAGAGTAGTTGCCAATGCACATTTGGCAGTTTGGAATAGCCATTGAAATGACGTGTACGAGTCATACATTAATTTAATAATAATGATATGTATCTAGATTGCCGGTAAACAGGCCATATTTGTTGGCCCGGAAAGTCCGGTAGAGGCTCGGAGGGTTCATGAATTTACAAAGGATAGTCGCTGTATAGGCTATGGGCCAAGTGATAAAGCAGTGATTTAGTATATCCTAGTAAATGGTGAAAAACTAACAATGATACCTCCAACGGTTCGATTTGAAAATCGCATGAATTTATGAGTTTTGAAAATGTTCATTTCTTCACGATGGATAAAAAATGTATTTGCCCCCCCCCATACCCCGGATCTCAGCAACTACAAGTTCAACAGGCTTGAACCATATATCACTATATTCGTTATGATCTGAAACGGTGGGAAACTTATGACTTTGACTCTAAAACTGAATGACAGGTCTTTTCATTTACTTAGTTTTCTCAATTTTCCCACGTGTTTTGAAATGGTATGGTTGTCCCTCCTCGATCTCAGTAGCTACAAGTCACACAGAGATAAACCATACACTGTTGGATTTGTCATTGTCTGAAACGATGGGGACAATTATGTTTGACCCCCAAAATGGCAGGTCCTTTTGAATCGCCTAGTGTTGTCCATTTGTGCTTCTCCAAGATCTCAGTAACTACATGTCTGACAGAGTTGAGCCATACGCCGTTGGATTCGTAATAGTCTCAAAGCAAGAAATCACCTATCAAATAAACTCTAAAACTGAATGACAGGTCTTTTCAATTGCTTAGTATTCCGAATCTATATTTCTTTGTTCGCCACCTAGATCTCAATTACTACAGGTCACACAGAGATGAACCATACACCGAAAAATTCATCATGGTCTCAAACGGTGGGGAAACGTATAAGTTTGACTCTAAAAGTGGCAGGTCCTTTTAAATCGCTTAGTATTCGCCATCACTTTGTAGAGTTCATATCATAACCACTGAAGCTAGAAACACCAAATACGGTAGTTAGGTACATCATAACTAGTAGATTAAGAAAACATTACAAAATGTAGAAAAATACACCATCTTGGTTCCAAAATGGCATCCTAATACATTGTTGTATAGAGGGCATAGCCTAAACTGCTGAAGCTAGGGAAACAAAAGTTGGTTCGAAAGTAAATCATTACCAGTAGGTTACGAAAATATTACAAATTGTCCCGAAAGACGCCAACATGGATCCAAAATGTCGGACCCTAATCATCAATTTTCCGCGCTGCTTGAGGTAGACACGAAATTTGCCGCAAAGGTGTATTATCACAACTAGTTTAGGAAAGTATTACAACATTTTTGAAAAAGTCACCATCTTTAATCAAAAATGGCAACCCAAACACATTTTCCACGCCACTGAAGCTAGAGAAACGATATTTGGTATGAAGGTGTATGACCAAGACTAGGTTGCAATAATTTGGGAAAACCTTCCCTATGGTCCCGCATTCCCTTGGGGTATGGGGCTGGATATGTACCATGGCGGCGGAGTTATCCGGAAAGTCTGGTTACGACAGCTACATGAGCTAGACAACCGAAATTTGGTGTAAAGGTAAACTATGAAGATTAGGTTACGAGAAACACATTAAATGATCCAAAAGCTGCTATGTTGAATCCAATATTACCCACTAAGATTCATACAGAATTCATGCTTCGCCGAAACAAACGAACTTCAACTCAAATCGACGTCCATAATTGATTTTAATGTATTTTCTAACTGCACAAATGCACAAAAGCTGTTCCATGTATTCGAGCTATTTTCGGTCGCCATCTTGAAATATGAAATTCCCACTATATCTGCGGTATTTTTGGAAATATATCAACTAAACCTGCACATTTCGACTCAGATGAATTTAAATATATTTAATTAGTTTAAAAATATATTTAAATGGTTTTCATTTATTTTCGGTCTTTTTGCTATACCTTCGGTGTTTATTGGAAACTTTCAAATAAACTTACATATTTCGACTGAAGGCATAGAACCTCTTTTTTTTCATTTTGGGGACTTTCGGAGGATATCTTTAAAGAAAATAAATTACTTTTCCGTATGCCATCGGTGTTTATTACACAATTTCTACCAAACCGACATTTGTATCTACTCCGATCCGTTCATTTGAACATTTTTACGCATTTTTGGTACCACTGGCGGCTATCTTGAAAGAAAAATTACTTTTCCTTATATTGTCGGTGTTCATTGTCCAATTTGAAACAAATCAACTTATTTCGACTCTGATCCATGTACTTGAACATTTTTCATGAATGTTCGGTACCACCAGCCGCTATCTTGAAAAAATTGACTTTTTCTAATATATTCGACGTTTATGAGAATATTTCAAACAAAGCAACACATTTCGACTCCGATCCACGTACTTGATTGCTTTTCATTAATTTTGGTTCAATCGAACGCCATCTTGAAAAAAATATACTTTTCCCTATGTCTTCGACGTTTATGGGAATATTTAAACCAAACCAACATGTGTCGACTCAAAGCGATGTACCTCAATGGTTTTCACGTATCTTCGGTATCGTTGGATTCGCCATGATCAGAAACGATGAGGAAACTATGAATGTGACAGAGCTCAAGCCATATACCATTGGATTCATAATGGTCTGAAATGGTGATATAACCAAACACTTTGACAATAAAATTTATAGGTCCTTTGTATTAACAGTCACTTGGTATTCTCCATTTCTGCTCCTACTAGATCTCAGAAACTACAAATCCAACAAAGATGGTCTATACCCCGTTGCATTCGTAAGGAAAACAAAGAATGTGACTCTAAAACTGGCAGGTCCTTATCAATCACTTAGTAATCTCCATTTGTGCCCCTACGATATTTCAGTAGCCACGAGTTCGACAAATATAAACCCTGCACCGTTGGAATTGGCATAGACACCGGTGGGAAAATCTTTCGCTTTGACTCTGAAACTGGCAGGCCCAGGCATTCACTTAGTATCCTCCATTTGTCCGTATGATATTAACTCTTTCTTTTGAATACATTATAAGATAATTTTAATTTAAACGGGGGCGCTTTCGTTTTTCTAGATAACAAAACTATTACTTAGATTATTTTTTTAACACCACCAGCATATATTCTGTACTACTGCATAATAATTTTTAACAGCCATCAATATTAAGCATTTGCAACAAAGGCATTCGAAATAACATTAAGAACTCTCAATCGACAGTTACTCTATCAAGACTGAGGTAAGTTGAATTAACTATATTTATTTGCAATTTGAACTAGCTAGCTAGCGTGTACGTGCATTGGCCGGGAATTGTACAGTATTACTAATCGAACCAGTAAATGGGACAACAAACACGACTAAAAACCTGTGCTCCTGTGCTCGAAAATGACAGCAAACGTACTCAAGAACAACGAATAAGCCCTGATTTTCACCTTCAAAATGATATGGATGCAATAAAATCCATGCAAAATCCATGCACTTGCATACACATACGTGGTTTATGACGTACAGCAAGGAAAATTATAACTTTACACTTTCCTTCTTACTGCTGGCTAGAATCGTTTGCTTATTTTACCATGGCAGGTCACAGTTGTCTTTACCAGTTTATTTCGTAACTTTCAATAGGCAGCTATCATGGTTATCTGCATAGGATATAAATATCGGGGAACAAATTGCACATAAAAAATTATCATTCTGAAGCTACTTAATACGATTCTGTTTCCACAAGGTTATCTTACCGGCCACTGTAGCTGTATGTGAGAAATAGTCACTCTAGATTCTAACAAAAAGAAAAAAAATATTTATTTACGGTAACCTAAAACTTGATTATTTTTATGTTTAAACATTCAACTAAATACAAGCTTCCATTTCATATACAAAATCCCTGGTACGCTATTTATCTCTGATGTGTATTTTTGGTTGGATAACACGGGTCTACACTCAGGCTTCACACGGGTCTACACTCAGAAGGTATTTCGCAGCGTAACTCTTCTGTGCGCGTTCCTTTCTTCTAAGCGATTATTTCACATGGACCGAATGAATGTGTGACGTAATTACGTCAATTCTAATTACAAAACAGCTTAATGGTTTCACACAATATATAAGAATATTAACGTATGACTGAAATATGGATACAAATCAATGAACACCGTCGCAAAAGACCTAATCAAGTTAAGCAGTTGAAATGTAGCATTTTTCAAAGGGAGTCTCATGTGACAATTGTCACGGTTTAACATCAGTTTATATAGGCCATTTTAGTAGTTATGAACTTCTGCGATCACGATGTTACAAGTGAATCGCAATTATGACCCTCCAACATCTATAGTTCAGACGGGAACCGGCCAAATCGTCGAAAGGCATATCGTCGAAAATCAAAAACGGTCATAACGTCGAAAGAATTGGACAAATCGTCGAAAGAAGTGGTCAAAGCGTCGAAAGATTTGGCCAAAACATCGAAATGCTAAACGGTCAAAGCGTCGAAAGGCATAACGTCGAAAATTAGAAACGGTCATAACGTCGAAAGAATTGGACAAATCGTCGAAAAAACGGTCAAAGCTTCGAAAGATATGGTCAAAACGTCGAAACGCTAAACGGTCAAAGCGTCGAAAGGCATATCGTCGAAAATCAAAAACGGTCATAGCGTCGAAAGAATTGGACAAATCTTCTAAGAAACGGTCAAATCGTCGAAAATTAAAAACGGTCAAAGCGTCGAAAGGCATATCGTCGAAACGTATAATCGGTCATAACGTCGAATTAATTGGACAAATCATGGAAGGAAACGGTCAAAGCGTCGAAAAGTGGAAACGGTCAAAACGTCGAAAGGCAAATCTTCGAAATGCGAAATCGGTCATAACGTCGAAAAAAACTGGGCAAATTGGAAGGAAGCGGTCAAAGCGTCGAAAAGCAAAAACGGTCAAAGCTTCGAAAGGCATATCGTCGAAAAAGGAAAACGGTCATAACGTCGAAAGAATCCGGCAAATCATCGAAGGAAACGGTCAAAGCGTCGAAACGCAGGTGTTGTCAGTTTGCTAGAGAGGGAAAAAATTCACCAGAGAAAGGGAAAAAATACACACCGAGTAACCGGGCCTAAAAGTGTAACGTATATTAATATATTGCTTTAAATGTTATAATATTACGATAATAGGCTATGTAAAACAGTTGATAGCAATTTTATTTCCTCTTTGTTGTAGGGATATAAGGAATATTTGTGTCTTAGAGGAACGTGATTAATGATTAGTAAAAGTTTATAGATCTTGTTTTTCGTCCATGATCTTGGTGTTGACATGATTACTGAAAGTTTCTTTGGAAGGAAAATATAGATTTTATTGTACCCTTTAGAGATTACATGCTTCCTATTTCTTACATGATATATATTGGTTTTATAATAATTTTGCTTGGTGAAGGGTCTAGTAATTCTTAGAGTAAATATTAACCAATATCTGAAGAAGCACATATCTCAAGACAATGAAGTCTATTACATAGTCTTACGAATAAATTTAATAGATGTGAAAGAGAAGTATATTTCTAATATAAACATTTCCATTCTATCAGCTTTCAAATAAATTTAATAAATATGAAAGAAATGATGATTTCGAAACAATAAAATTCATTACATAGTCCTAAAATTAATTTAACAATATATAATTAAAATGAATGCCACGATGTTTGTTGCCACATAACGCCAAAATTATTTGACAGATGGCAATGATTTTTCGTACATGAGTAGATAATAGTTCAGTTTGGAAAATTATTTACCTATTGAGATCGGTATGATATTAACGCGCTAGCGGCCATAATTTTGACGATATTTGAGCCACATTTTTATATGTTGTTTCTAAGCTTAATAGCTCGGTTAAGTTCGTTAATGAGCAAAATCGGTCGCCATCTTGGATCCAAAATGGCCGCCGAACCCATTGTTCTATGGAATACACATCCTAAACTGCTGGGGTATTGAAATCAAATTTGCCATAATGGTACAACTTCACTGTTTGATTACGAAAATGTTACCTAATAAATTCAAAGATTCCATCCTGGATCTAAAATGGTGGAAGCAAGAAACTATTTTCCATATCGTTTTAGCTAGAGATACGAAATTTGGCACAAAGGTGTACTGTCACTAGTAGTTCAAGAGAATGTTACGAAATGTTGAAAAAGTCACCGTCTTGGATTCAAAATGGCCGCCGAACCCATTGCTGTATAGAATACTCAGCCTAAACGGCTTCAGCTAGAAATATCACATTTGCTAACAAGGTACATTATAACTTGCATCTTACTAAAATATTACATGATATATACAAAGACGCCATCTTGGATCGAAAATGGCGGACCTAAAAATCCAATTTCCACACCGTTTGAGCTAGAGATATGAAATTTTTGCATAAAGGTGCATTATGGCGAGAAGTTTAGGGAAATATGAAGTCACCATCTGGGAAAAGTCGCCATCTTGGATGAAAAATGACCGCCCAAAATTCCATTTTGCACACCTTTTTAGATGGATAAATGAAATTTTACTTGAAGGTGTACCATCACAAGTAGGTCGCGACAATATAAGAAAACTTTCAAAAAGTCGTCAACTTGGATCCAAAATGGCCGCCCCAAAAATCCTATTTCCAAATCATCGAAGGTAGAGAAACGAAATTTTCTTTGAAGGTGTATGACCAAGAGTAGGTTACAATAAATGAGTCAAACCTTCCCTTTTGGGGCGCAGTCCCCCGTGGAAAGGTGCAGATAGTCACTATGGTGGTGTAGTGCTGGAGGGATTTTGGTTAAGGTAAAGAAGGCGCATCCTCTCATAAACACTGAAGTTGGGGGCGCAGCCCCCTACGGGGGGCTGAGGACAGCGCTCCCAGCGAAGCAAAGTTAGTATATATATATATATATATATATATATATATGACACGTCTTGTGGGGTATCGTTGACTAGTTCTCGATGAATAATCTACAAATCAATAAATTCTTGATAGCGCTCATATAAGGCGAGATTTGAATTTTTGAAAATAAAAAATCTCCGAGATCTGCCTCAGTCTGTAGGCTTGCCGAAAGGGATTTTTTTTTAATTAAGTGTGATTTGTTGGTAATAAAAGTATTTAGATTTAATGTTTTAAAGCATTGAAGTATAATTTGGCAGGAATATTATTAGTTGTTGTAGTAGTAATAGTAGTAGTAGTAGTGATAGTAGTAGTGGTAGTACTTGTAGTTGTAATTTATTTATTTATTTTCTTTCAGTAGGGTTGCATTTAAGCTTCTCTACATTGGATTGTCATCATTATACTACAGTAAATCATCAACTTTATGCCCTACAATTAATATATATATATATATATAATATATAGTTAATGTACAAACAAAGATATAACTAGAAAAAGGGATAAGATTATAGGATTATAGGAGGACGTAGTTGAAGTGCAGCATTGGTATTCATATACTATTTCCTTCAATTCATTTTTAAATACGGCCAGCTTTCTCTCCGTTCTGCAGCTGGGTGGTAGTTGATTCCAAACCCTACTTCCTAATGCACACAACGTTTTGGAGCCATATTTTTCTTTATGACTTTTGGGTACGCGTATACTGCAGGGGTTATTGGATCTCAGACTGGTATACTGTGAGTTATTTGAAAGCACTATTTTGTTTGACAGAATGTGGTTTTCAGTATGAATTGTCTGGTGAATTCTTAACAGAAATAGATATTTTTGCCTTGATTCAATTGTAGGTAAACGAAATTTAGTTCTACCTGCACGGGAGCTACATACGTAATAAAACTGCTTTATTTTATATGCAGTGCTTGCACAGGTTTTTAAAACATGATAGGAAAATGATAAGTTACTGTCAATGAATACACCAAGATATTTCATATATGAACTAGGGCAAATATAAGCTTTTCCTATTCTAATATGTTTTTCAGTTAGTAGTCCAATTCAGTTAGTAGTAATAGTAGTAGTACAAACCTCAGTAGCTCAGTCGGTAATGGTGTGTCACTACCCTGAAATCGGGAGGCTTGGAGCGGGCCTGTTTTGTATGGGAATGATCCCACTTCAAAGTATGTGAACTAGAATCACACTTCGGAGAGTTTCGCACCCAAGATATATGTCCCCGAATTAAGCTATTCACTGATGATACTGAGGAAAATGAGGGGGAACCCATTCGGGATGATCTCACTGATCTACTTAGGCAGGGTCTGATTTTAAAAATAAATCTTTGAAGTCCTTTGTAAAGTCAACTTTGGCTCAGATCCAATGCATGGTGATGAGAGAATTGGTGGAGTAAGGAAAGTTTGAAGAAACGGGAAAACCCCGAGAAAACCCATGTACACGGTGTTTTTTTACCACATGGTACAAGCGGGATCGAACCAAAGATTCCACGCACAAGACGTAAGCGCTCTACCCCTAAGCTACGGCTACCCGTACAGTCTGAATTGCTGCTCAACCTTCCCAGTGACTTGGCCGTCCGATACAGCAACCCCCAGACCACAACAGACGGGGTAGCCAGACCTTGTTGTACAAACTGTAATGTCGCGGATTTCGGATCTGGGTAGGCACGTGGGTTGGAACCCCACGGCCAACTATTCTGACAGGTTTCACAGGGTTTACCCTCAGTTTCATCAGACTGGAATAAAGAAAGCGAATCTTAACAGAGGCCCTAACTAAACTCGAATACATCCTTGTATTTCAATATCACAATGGTAAGGTGTTGTAGATCTTACATAATTCAAGATATTCAATATTCAATTCAATATTGACTTGCATATTCGTTATCACACATATGAATGTGATGTGAACGAATGTAATTATCACTGAAATATCCATTTACCGATTTTCTACGGACTACACAGCCCCGTTAAGCGCATTTATAATAGATATTACTATTGTTTCTTTTGTTGAATTGATAATAGTAACCCTGGTCTTCATCACAGTAAAAAACGTTCGACCTTCGTCGATACCCTTCAGCAGTTAGCACTTGGTGATTCATTATATGTTGCACACAAAACTGGATCACCTGATGGAACTTCGGTAATTAACTTAAGAGTGTCAACTGTCCAGTCACCTATTCATTAGTACAAAAGGGGGTGGGGATTCAAATAGGAATAGCCCGAAGCTGTTTTGTTCATCCTGCTTTCTCCCTATTTATGAGTTTTGTGATATTTATAAGATTTGGGTCTAGCATGGTCGGGTGCAAGAAGTTTCGACGCATTGAGGTTTCGGTGTAAAACCCCTTTCACAGCCATGCGGAAGCAGGGATGTCAACGACTCGCTCGACTCCAGTTGGGTCGAGTCGGTGCTCAATACCTACTCGAGTCGAGTCGAGTCAGTGGTCACAACTGCTCTAGTCGAGTCGAGTCGGCTACTCAGTAGCTGCTCGAGTCGAGTCGGTACTCTGAACTGCTCGAGTCGAGTCGGTACTCTGAACTGCTCGAGTCGAGTCGAGTCCGTGCTCAGTGCCTAATCGAGTCGAGTCAATGGTCACAACTGCTCGAGTCGAGTCGAGTCGGAGTTCACTATATATTCGAGTCGAGCGGAGTCGGCGCTCACTATGTGCTCGAGTCGAGCCGAGTCACTGCTCAAAGAGACTCATGCTGCGACTCGGTTACAGTGAGTCGAGCTCGAGCGTTATACTCGCCGCTCGAGCCGAGCGGATTGACATCCCTATGTGGAGCTACGCACTCCGCAGTCCCTCTGACAAGTAAAGCTATTGATGCTTTAAACAGCGTTTCTCGACAAATATTGGTAGTGATATTAGCAAACCACCAGAAAATATTACGAAAACTCCTTTCGTCCATAAAGACGGGCGTAGTGGCCAAAATTTCCATTCATAAGAATGAATATATATAGTGTGATGTAAGTCTGAAAACTCACGTTTATCTGTAAAATGCTTGAAATAATGGAGAACTAATAAACATGAATGAATGGAGATGAGGTCAATGCGCTATCTTTCAGAGGGTACGTATGTCATGGCCTCCATCTTGAATTAAACGTTGTTGTTTTTTTAATGGGAAGGGGATAATGTAACGTATCAGTCTGGACTAGAATTTACAACAAATACATTGGTGAAGTCAATTTTGCCACAGATGTATTTTTGAGACAGATAATGCACAAGTAATGAGCACTGGGTAGGTGAGGTGGTTATCAATACTCTTTTTAGAATCTCTGAAAAATCGTTTGAGACAATTCCGCAAAATACCATATTATTTCTATACAAAACCTGATTACTAACATGTATTTTGTTCAGAATGTCCTCACGTTCATTGTTGTTAGCAACACTTGTGCCGAAAATTGTATAAAATAGGGTTGTGAAAAACTTGTAATCTGTTTCTAACCTTGGAGAGCAAATTGAAGTACTGCATCAATACTTCCACTGCTGTAATGTCGCTTTTTTTAGCATAGTCTATGATCAATCATGTCACACAGCTCCTGAAATTGTGGTTGCATAAAAAAATGACCAAAATTAGGATTCTGAAGATGATAAAAAGATTTGGAAGGGTCTTTATAATCACTCAGGAAATATTATTTTAGGGGTTCATTTATATAATTTTAGTATTCTCTCTGCTAAAGATAATAGTTCATCATCTCGTTCCCGAGTGAGCCAACACTTTACGTCGACACCCAATAAAGTCGCCGAGTTTTTCTTCTTAAAAACATTAAAAAACTGTGGTAAACTTTATTTTTATATGGGCCAGTTTAGTTACCTTGGACTTCGGCACGTCACGATTCGTCTTCAACTGTTAACTGTTAAAATTCACACCCGTGCCCCTGCCGGGACTCGAACCCGGGACCTTCGAGCCGATAGCCTACCGCCGCAGACCGCTCATCCACCCGGCCGACAGGTTTTGTTCGTATGAAAAGAGTACATTTACCAGGGTATATACTGTATCCACCTTAAAAAGAGTATCTATAATCAGCCTATCAAATAATTATAGGCAATTGTTTACATTTGTATTGTATTGTATAATTAGCCTATTGCCAAAGTCGGAGGTCATTACGTTTCAATACATTTATGTTTCTAAAACATTTGAGTGATAACAATCAACTGTGGGGAGATTGCTAGACAATAACAAATAGTATGTGATACTGCAGTTTAATAATGCTCTTTAAACTTGCATTTGTATTTTAATTGGTGTGACAAATACTTGTGAAGATATAGGTTAAAAATCAACTAGTGATTAAGTGAAAAAGTACGTAGACACTATATTTAGTTAATTTTTTCCGAAGTACAGTTTGGATACAGACAGAGCCTTTAAAATACGAACTGTCCGTACAACGAATAGTAACCCTCAGTCTACTTTGGGGGGATTTAGTCCGAGAACCCTGGACCCCATAGCTACAGGTTTGAATATGTCTGCGTACAATGACGACTGTCAGTTCTTTTATTCTGTAGCAAAATTACCTACTTACTTATATTTTGGTGACAAAATTACCAAAGTTCGCTAGCGATCACGTGCCTGAGACTATTCTTCTTGTAATAGCACCCACAAATTTATTCAAAATTATATCCGAGCATTCAGTTGTAGTGATTTGCAGTATTTTGAAAGACCTGTTTCAGTTAGCACTGATTCGAATTATATTATAATTTTACCGGTAAGCTTATTATACTTGCAATAATAATGAAAATACATTATATATTCTTCGGCGACAGCTGATTTTGAACTACCAGTGATCCGACAGCATTAGCGAGGTTTAGCTTCGTTATGGGTTTCTGTAAGTGTAATGCAGGGTTTCCGCCAGGATTTTAAGTTTGAGGGGTGTAAGGCCAAAATTGGGAGGGTGTAAGTGTAAAATTTTGTTCGGTTTCTATCAATTTTTCACACCAAAATTATTTAAGTTCGTGGTGTAGTCGAGGCTTTCTGGGTAAACACCCCACACAGGGGCGGAAGGTCTGGCGGAATCACTGATGTAATGGAATATGATAGAACCTAGTAATTCTCATTTTTATTTTTTCAAAGTAGTTTATACCTTAGCCAACTCGAGTTCTAATAATGATGATAATAATAATGAAATTGATGTAAGATGTGGGGGACAATTAATGAAATAATTAAGAGCGCAGCGAAGGAACGCGTAGGTCAGAAGAAACAACAGAAAAACAAACCTTGGTTTGATGAAGAATGCCTTAAACTTCATGAGGAATGAAAACAAGCAAGGCATCGATGGCTAAGTAATAAAAGCGAAGCAAATACCAACCACTACAGCAACGCGAAACGAAACTCCACACGCGAGTTCAGAAACAAAAAGCGAGAATAT
>JAGDQP010049675.1:0-14437 GCA_022664845.1 Lepisma saccharinum | reverse complement strand
GGCTCTTTCAGTTGTTGCACAACACTTATCCGGTACGGTTTTAACTTCAGCGCCTTTAAAACATGTCAGCAACTTCTCTCACTCGCTAGAACCTGTTGACTCAATTTCCTGGTTGACTTACGAGGACTGCTTGCCATTGTGCTCTGCATCTGCCTCTTTAATTCAGGTGTGCAGACAGATGGTGGTCTGTTCATAGGAACATTTTGAACAGATCCTGTACGCTACCATTTTTCAATCAATTCCTGTATGGTGCTTTTTGCTGGCACAGAACGTTCTGGAAATTTCTTCTGAAACAAATTATTTGTTTTCACGAAAGATCCAGTGCAAATGAACGCTTCAACAATGGCAACACGCTCGGGTATGAAATACGGTATTATCACACACAATCACCAGGCTTCACACAACGAGGCCTTTTTCTCAATTGGTTTGGACAGGTTCCACTGGCTGCGGCTGCAGCTGCCTTAAACACGTGCACCTGTAGGACAAGTCTCTCACGTGTCTCGACCCGCCATCTCTTGGTAGAAAGCGGAAAATAATTTAATTGTCGCCTAAAACGCAACATACCATGATATTACGACGGGCCGGTTTTACGTGCCGCACCCTGTACAACGCAGAATGTACAATACGACTCTTGTATGTTCATGATTAAACTACAATTATATCGGGACGATCTTAAGCTATAGTGCTGTTGCCGTCCTTACAATTAATTTTATATTTTAACTAACAATTATATGTTTCCAAACATAACTTCATTCTTTTCTTGTTTAAATACTCTGCTTCCAAGTTCATAAAGTTGGAGTCAAGGGGGGGGGTATATCCCCCATATCCTCCCTTACCTACCCACTGCTCACGGCTACCCGGCCGGCACAGATTGATTGAATACAAGTTATTGAAAAAGCAAAAGTAGCCATCATTATCTCAACTTCATTGTATCCTCCTACTCTTGCTTTTTCCTAAGTTCTAAAAGCTCATATTTTACTCCAATGCATTACTTACCAGCAAAACTCCACAATGTTGTCGAAATCTTTCGTTTAAAATTAAATTTCATTACAAACTAAAGTGCATATCACGAAACTGAAATAATTTCTGTTAAAAGAAATATTGCACGTCCTGAAAGTGAATATTTAAATTTCTTACCAAAACAAAAAACTATACACTGAAGTGACAAGTAAATTGACACGTCCACCTAGTGAGATTAAGGTCCTCCTTTTGTCTTGATGACTTTGCGGTTCGCCTCGGCATAGATTTTGTCAAGTGTTCGAAACAGCTACTTAAGTGATGTTAACTATGTCTTCTGAATGGCAAGTAACAAAGGGCTTTGGTTGGAGAGTAGTGCATCGTAAGCACGAACAGACTATTGGACTCCACATATTCTCAGAGAAGACCTAATGGATTAAAGTCTATACATTTTACAAGTGCTCTTAAATTACTTATAATTATGCTTTCGTGTAGTGCATCTGCACCCAGAAATTTCTGTTTTTGTGGAACAGGTAGAAAAAGACTTTTTCGGTGATTACAGGAATTTTTCTTTACTTCTCGCAGTAAGTGATATGAACAACTATATTTTTTTGGAAATTCCCCTACCAACCATATTAGATTAGTGCTGCAATCATACTTGTAATTAATCTAATTATATTTAATGCAATAGCTACTCAAATTAGTGCTCACTATTTAGACATTTGGAAAAGTTATTCGATACATCCCGTAATGTTTAAGATAAATGTCAGTATTTGCATTTATCGGCAGACAATCGTCGAGAAACATCGAGTAGTTTCTTTTACCTTATTGGAAGGTCTCGGTTCTCAGTTTCGCTGTGATTTGCACACACGCGCATAAATGTAAAAGTCTTTCTTATCGTAACAAGTCTAATGCTGGTCAAGTATTTGCTGCACCATGTTGATCGCTTATATCACAGAAATATAATAACCTTCTTCTAATGTTTTAGAGTTAAGTTTTCCTAATGTTTATTCCTGTTTTACTAAAAGTCATTCTGATTTTTAAAAAAACTGTTAAAAACGACGTTCTTACACTTCAGCCACCCATAATTATGATAACGAAAAACATTTGCTGAAGTGGAATATAGGAATTACACTAGTTATATCTATAACGTATGCATACTTATCCTTACGTAAAATAATATAGTTTATTTCTAAATTAGACATTTTGCATTCTGCCAACTGGAAATTGTCAGAAGTTTGGGGAATTTACTAGTTATAAGAAGAATAGATTACTTTTTAATTTCATCTTCTATATCACTATCTGTGAAAACTCACGACTACTAAATTAATAATAATAATAGAATAATCTAAAAATCCGTAGGCATTTTACACTGTTACCTTTCGTAAACTAAATCAAGGGTTAAGCAATGATATTATAAATAAGATGAAAGTAATATTTATACATATAATGTTCTGATACGTATTGGGAATTCGAAGCGTAATGTGCATGACTAATTTTAAATATGGGTTGAGTTTACATATTAGAAGTGTAACTACTTTCGAGTACATGCATTCAGAGGACGTTGCTAAACCTTACATGAGAATACAGTTTTGAGAACATATTTACTGTTTTCGACTTTAATACACAACACTTACACTTTTCTGAGTATCTACTCGTAATGTAAAAATACTATTCTATCAACAATGAGAGAGTACAAAAGATAAAATTATTTTCGCAAACTACAAAAACAAATAACCCCGTTTTATATTAGAAAATCTTTTTAAAAAAAGTTATTTTAGGGATGAATAGAGATTCGAAATGAGGGCCTTTCATACCACACGTCCAAAGCCTAACCACTACGCCTCGAGGTTGTTGTGGTATAACATCGTTGATTGATAGTCTTCACTTTGAAAGTTAAAAAAGATTTTATGTCTTTTTTCGCTCTATTTCGGGGAATATAAAAGTTTCTATCACATGATTATACAGCGCATGCATTATGCCTGTAACCTTTGTTTGCGTAATGTTTCATTTGAGTGCACATTTCACTATTTTCAGTTTCAGATAGTACTAAAGATATGGACTGTTTCGGCGAGCGAAAACAATTTCCCTTCTTTTCCTCTAAATTTTCCTGCGAATATCCCTATGTTGCCAAATTTCTTACTTTTGACTTAGAAAATTGTCGACAATTTCTCAATATTTAATATTTTCTTTCTAATTTCGTTAGTTATTAATATTTTTGTGACAAAATTTTCAGGAAATATTCGGTTTTTTTTCTACTTTACAAATATAACAATAAAGCGAACGCCAGAATCCAAGGAGAAAAATATTATTTATCAAAAACTGTCAAATAAAGACATGCGAAAAAAATTGGCATGAGTGTACATAGACGGAATAGAATAGTGGTGGGGAGGAGACGTGTATTGCAGGAGCTCCTGAATATTGTGAAACTTCGTTTTGGCGTTGCAAGTTAACGCAAGTGCATCAGAGATCGTTCGAGTTTATTCGTTTTCTCAGTAAGTGTTAGTGTGGCATATAAAGAACAAATAACAGGTTTGTAATAAGTGTTGAAACAGTTTGAAAAACAGTAAAGTGGCAAATTATAGAGTAGCGCGCAGAGATACTTTAGTGATAGATTGCCATGGATTAGGTTTCAAACCCAAAATCGAAATAATTTATGATAAAATACATGACCAATACAAATTACTTCAAGTGAACTGTTGACTTTGGAAATCAGTGCATACAAAAAGTATCTTTACCTCAAACTTAAAAACAAAGAAATTATGGAAAGAATGCTAAATGTCAGTCAAGTTTTCTCGTGTATAAGGATGTTGGTATCCACGTAAAGTTAGCAATACAACAAGATGAAAGTTGTAAAAACTAAGGCAATTATAGCTGGTTTACCTCTGGAAGTAACAAATGAACAAACTTAGATACTTATGAAACAATTTGGAGTGGTGTCCAAGATATCAGCAATGATTTATAGTAGTTCGTTTACATACCCTGTGTATTTTGGTAGAAGACTTATCGTGTTTGACAAATTGACCAAATCTCTCTCAGAAGTTTTGCACGCCATTCAAAATTGCGTCATAATTGTAAGATTACGTCTGATCATAGTCAAAAAAATGTTACCTATGCTCCAGACTGGAGCTGATATAATTCATGCACTGGAGTTTGAAGCCTAGTACCTCGGAGCCATCACAGTCCGTGGATACAGTTTGGGTTCTTATTTTTATGGCAGGGCATCCTTAGAGGTATACATGCCCGTTTTTCATCCAATTTGTGAGGCATCTTTTTTTTTATAGAAACTCTTTACCACTGCGGGGGTTCTTAAGTTTGCGGAATTTTTTTTTTTTTTGTATGTTTAAAACGTTGGTACTGATTTCATTACCCAACTGTGCCGTGAAGGGTGTTTTTTATGTTAGTTAAGACTGCTCGGTCGTTGTGCTTGAGAATTATTGTGTTATTAGAATGTATTTTAATCAGTATTGTGTTGTTTTTTGTGTTTAAATATGCAGTTTGCACCTTGTTTTATCCGTTCAATTGTTATTAATGTTCTGGGTGGGTGCGTGAGTTTCTAAGGATGGAGCCTACAGTTTTTTGGTAAGGCATATTCTAATCCAGTCTTTCAGTGGGTCTGGCGGGAATCGAACCCATAACCTCCTGTATAAAGTGTGAGCGTTCTAACCTCTTGGCTATCCCGAGGTCTCACATTGTTTCTAGTCAGTTATGTAAACCGTGTTCGGGAAGTTTTTGGTTTGTTCCAGTTTGGGTCTATATCCAGCCTCCTTTTGAGGAATCAGACCGGACTGGGATTGAACCTGTGGCCATGCATATAGGAGGAGAGTGCATTAACCACTATACCTGCCCAAGGCCTTCTTTATGATGATTTTCTCTTACTCGTTCAAATAAGGTGTGTGTGTGATTGTGTTTTTTATTATATCTATATGACAAGTGAGTACATACGCCAGAAACAAATTATCCCATGTGCATGTAAGAGTGTGCATACCTGTTTGTGCAGAAAAAGTTATATGATAACATTTGCTGTTTGTTTTCTTTACTTGCCTTGTTTCTTTTTAAAAATTGTGTGAAATTGGTGGTCGGTTCTTCCTGTTTTTCTTTTTACAGGAAGTAGTACACACAAAATCACTGCACTTCACTCAAGCTACATCGAACAAATAATCTTCTTCTAGCTACTTGCTTGCTACTCATAACTACGCGCGACGTACTTTATAACCAGTGCTGTCAGTTTTCCTAAAAACCGAATTCCCTTCCAACTATTCAAGAATTAACGCTGAGGTCTATAAAATCCCGCCAAACTCGCATCAATAAAAATCCCGCCATAGAAATTCGGGGGTTACATAACTTCCACATTCACAGTTACACACACGTGTGAGCGTTGCTTTCAAGGCAGACGGACGCAAGTTATATTAAAAATAGTTCACTTCCCTTCTGCCTTCAACGCGACGATAAAATGTATAAACAAAACTGAAAAAGTTGACATCGACACTTTGCATTGTAAGTTGACATCGTGCTTGAATTCCCGTTTTAGTATGAAAGATCTCGCAATTCCGCTAGACCTTGCAAAATCCCGCTAACTGACAGCACTCTAACAGATACTGTTGAAGAATTAAGAACAACAGCTTTCGTGTTGGCAGACATTTTGGTCAGAAGCTATCCCATCCACAGCTTTTTCTGCCCTTTATACCGCGTGACCATCTCCTTCCTCCCCTTCCTCGGCCATAAAATTTTAGACATGGGTTTGGAGTGACGGAAAATGCTGAGAATCTAGTTGCTTGCTTTGGGGACCGCTCAGTTTAGCTGCAAAATTGGTGTACACTAAATTTAGCGAAAGTTTTCATAGCATTGAAAGCAGCAAAAGAAAACGTGCGCTTCCTTACAAGAAAATTGTTCGTTAAAAAAAGTATTCTTAAAATTCCGTTGGCAAGCACTGCTTGCTTTGCTTGCTCCGTATCTTCGCTTATGGCTCCAGTACATTATACTTGCAAAGCAAGGAAAGCGTGATATGAAACAAAAAAAGCACACCTTACAATTTGAACTCATTGAATAACCGGGAAATTCTCTTGAACATGGAAGGTATTCCCTATGACAGCGGGTAGACCGTGGTTAGTATATGGAAAAGAAACAAGTGGCAACCCTGATGACGATCAGCACATGGATACGGGAAAGACAGATACGGCCACCAGTGAAGTCAGTGTTCGATTTGCCAGGGGGATACCGGGGATTTTCCCTGGTACCAGAGGATTTCATCCCCGGTTGTTGAACCCGAATATCATCCCAACCAGAGATAAAGTCTTTGTATTTCTACCCAAACAGGTACTAGGTTCAAACTTACCACCAGTCATTAGCTGTATGATCCCCCCTTCGTAACTTATAACAAATCGAACACTGAGTGGAGTTATAGGAAACAGAACAGAGTGGAGCTGGTCACGCTTCAGAGCGATCAGCTGACCAGCACAGAAGAAGTTTATACTGTTAAAGTGCAATTACTGCCTGAAAATCACCCGGAAAAGTGTGTAAATGAAACAGACAATTTAACTGCAGAAGAACTAGTGAATACAGATGATACAGAGCATATGTCAGTGAAAAAACGTGGTGAACAAGAAGAAACACAAGCAAAGGAAAACTGAAAAATTTGTTACGTAACTTACCAGACAGAAGATAGTGGCGTGTTTTTCGTTGTAGTTCTTCCTTAAGTAAGTTTTCTGAAATATTTTTTGTTCATGTGTTGGATGCATGCAGTTTTGCAGGCATGTTTTTGGATAACTATTTATAGTAATTATTATAATTTCTAGAAAATAAGTCCTTTGCCTAGTGAACGTAAAAATGAAAGTTACTCAAATTTGTATGGTGTTACGCGTGCTCATGACGATTAAAACAAATACTTTGACAAAATAGTGGCTCCCAACAAGATTCTTTTGGTTCAATAATACCTCCAATTGGAGAATATTCACATCTTAGGATTACAAGAATTGACAAAAACTCAATAACCTTATATAATTACTATATATATGATTTGGTAAATAATGACAGGACAGTAGGTATTGTAGTTAGAATGGATTGATTAGTACAAAATGTGTTTCATCATCCTACTGGTACAAGTGAACAATATTTACTTTGTATATATTTATTTTCCCAGTGGGCACCAGCATAGGCAAGCCCTATCAATTTAATATACAATGAATTTAGAGTGTTTTTACAAACTCTCCATAACAAACATTGTATTATTCTCAGTGACAATAACGCTACAATATACAAAGAAGATTCTAAAAATGAACAAAATTATAATGTACAATTAAAGGAAGTAGTAAATTTATTTAACATGACGGACACATACCCGTATATCAAGCCACAAGCAACGCAGCATACTTTTTTATAACGAGGGATCATCTCGCCTAGATGTAATATACATTAATAAATTAAAAGACAAACTTAAAGACGTTAAAAAAAAATACCAATCTCAGACCTTTCGATTGTGACTTTCAGTCTAGAAGAAAACTTCCCAGTCCGCTTCAGGCCAAATTTTAGTTGGAAAATGAACAACTCTATTTTAGAGGACAATGAGTACGTTAATATTATTCAAGGGTTAATCAATATAGCAACTCGGTCGTCCTCTAATTTGTCTTTATTAAGCCGATGGCTACAATTTTTTCTAAAAAAATAATATTGTGTATCAGATAAAAAATTATACAAAGAAAAAAACAAGCAAATTAATAAAAAAAACTACATACTACTACAGATTACTAGAGGCATAACCTTCTACCTACTATAATAACCCTCCTAATGATCCTAAACAAATTATTAAAGTGCGTCAAATGCAAGCTACAATTTACAAAATAGTAAATACTAAAATGCAAGTAACTTCGATTCGCAGTAGATTAAAACAAATAGAAATTAATGAATCCCCAAACTACTCACATATACTCGAAAAAAGAAAAAAGGAGAACAAAAATGAATCAATACTTATACAAATAAATCCAGTACAATTTTTACAGGCGAGCAAATTTATGTGGGTATTCACGAACAATTTAAATCTGATTTTGAAAGGAAAAGTATATCTCAATCTCTAATAGAAAACTTATAAAAGAGGAAATAGATATAATATCTATTTCTAATATCTATAGATATAATATCTATAATATAATAGATATCTCATAAAAGAGGAAATAAACTTATCGTTACACAACATGAATGCTTAAGTAAAAACATTATAATTGACGAGGTAGATGGATTATCCGCCAGTTCAGTTGGAGGTATATATGGTATCTCTATTCATTTCTACAAAAAAAGGACGAGTATTGGGCCTTAGCTAGTACAAATTTATGACGAAATTAAGAATAAAAAATAATGAAACCTAGATTTTTGGAGTCACAAGGCATTTTGATATCTAAACATATGAATAACAACAATTCACAACAGATATTTCGGTACATAGCGCTATATAACACGGATTAGAAAATATTCTCTAAAGTACTATATAGCAGAGTGATAGTTTTGTTACCTCAAATTTTAAATATAAACGAGGGTGGATTAGTAGATACAAACACTACAGTGGATATCTTACCCAATTGAGTAAACCCGTACTCTTGCCAGCACACACAAGAATCTATAATTTGGGATGTTATGTTTGGATTTATCAACAGTTTTCGATGTTATACAACATGAATATTTAATTACTATATTTACTAAGTTAAATTCCCACAAGTATTTATAACTATGATTAAAAATATCTTGACAAAGCGGACAATGAAATTACAAGTTAACAAACGTTTGTTAAAAAAATTAACCTTAACAATGGCTGCAGTCAAAGTGATCCACTCTTATCAACATTATTTTCTATTTCCATAAGTGCATTAGTAACTACCGTGGAAGCAAATATCGTAGGTATAACATATAATGAGACATCCTTAAAACTATTGGATTATGTGCATAATATAACGTGCATAGTCACTAACCAACAGAAAATTAACAATATTTTTACTATAGTTGAGTCTTATAAAGAGTCGGGCATAATCCTCAGTGGTAAAAACACAGTTACTTCTAACCGATAAATATATGTAAAAAAGTTTGCTAAATCGTGTAGTTTAACTGAAAAAGTGAAATTTGTGAGTTACATGGACGAACACAATACAGGAAACAATACAAACAAATGAAAAAATATTAATACCGAAAGTGGTTAACGACTTCACACATCGTTTGCAAATATCAATATTGTATTCGTCATCTAATATCTCGTATCAGATTTATCAATATATACGTCGTCAACAAGTGTGTATATTTTCTCCAGTTATTTCCAATGTCTAAAAAACTATTGCAGCGTTAAACAAGTACATAGGTTATTTTATATGGAAGGGGCGTATTTTAAAACAGAAACAACTTATATTTTACAACAAGTCAAGGTGACTTGAATCTTAAAAATATTGAAGCATACGGAAAAGCTTTACTAACAAAAATAACTCTTAAAATGGTATGTGAATTGACAGCATCTTTTTCATGTCAAGTAATCATGAATACTATGAAAAAAATGACTTAGTGGCGCCAATAAATATTAAAACATGGAATCAAGACATACAATATGTTACAGACATTTTAACTCAAATGTTCTACGCACTAATTCATCAAATCGGCATTGAAAACTGGAGTGTAAAGAAAATATATAAATTTTAATTCCAAGATACACATGAGAGTTATCTGATATTATGTTTAAATGTTCTGGAACACATTGCAGTATCATTTAGAAAAACGTTAGTGAATTTTTAAACTTATAACAGTTACATGATATAAGATACCGAATAATCTATAACATATATGAAACAAATAAAAACTTATTTGAAGAGGGTATCAAAAATAAGAATGAGTGCGACAAATGTTTAAATCAAGATGACATCACACACAGGATACAATGGGTCAAAATACGAGTAATAATCACATTTGGAAAAAATGTAAAATAATTCTTGCCAAAATTTTGCGAATAAGTGAACGGGACATAACTTTACAATATTTCATAGAGAAACCTGAATTTAGTATCTTTCCGAAGACAAAGACAAGTTTAATAAATTGGTTTGCTTATATGTTACTTGAAGAAAGATAACACATGTCTATAGAACTTTTTATCAACCAAATCCTGTTACGTTATCAACACGCAATCGAACTTCTAAGAAAAAATTCGTATGCTCAATATATCCTAGGTATTTATTAAGAATTGTTGAAAATATTGGTGTTTCAATAGTTTATAATTTCTTTAAACGAATAATGTACTAGTCGTATGTTTAGTTTCTAGTGCAGATAAAATTTAATTGTATTCTTGTGTTTAAGGAATAAATATGAATTAAGTGTAAAATGTGGTAGAGCGTTGACTTAGCATTCGTTGACTTAGCATGATATCTAAACACAACCAAGGACGATGGTGGTGGGTGGTATCACTCGGAACCCTTATTTTAACTATTGTCGCACTAACGCAATTATACACACATGTTCTTCTTCTGCAGTTTTTTTTTTTATTTTAGGAATTTATTAATTATTTAGTTTAATTAGATTTTTAACTGTTTGATATCTGACATTATATTAGTCGCTTTTTCTATTGCTCCGAGTATATTTATACAATGCTTCATATAGTTGCAATGATATGTAAAGTTATAAAATGTTATTGTTTCTTCCTGTAACAGTGTAAGTACGCCTGAGACGTGGGCAGAATTCACTAACCGCAACATACAGCGTTCTCAGACAGAACGCTCTAAATCTCAACAGCTTCGATCAGATGCAGATAGCCTTATTAATGCTTGTGCAAACGACATATGGAATGCCTGGAGTAATACTAATAACGCTTTGACGAGAAGGGCAGCTGAAACACTGGAAGCAAAAAATAGACTGCAAATTCATCTTCACAAAGTAAGTGAGATCATTATGCTATGGTTAAATAAATTAAGGCAAACCTATAGCGTCAAACGTTTCTCTTTGGTCCTCAGCATCCCTGGTAGTTCTAGGGGAAACGTTACTTTGCATGTAGCAGTTAAGGAAGAAGGCCCATAGTTCAGGTATTCATCCCTTCATTTGGCTGTTTACGCCTCATAAAATGTAAGATAATTCTTCTTTAACCAAAGTAATAGACCTTGATATTTAATAGAAATATCAGGGCAATGGTCAGTTGCTAAACTGGCTTACTGTGTAGTATGCAGAATATCAAATGCCTTAGCATCAATGTTAAATAGATTACGTTTTACTTCTGTGTGAAATAACCTAGCTGCAGTGTTTTGTTAAAAGCATTAATTTCATGAGGCAAGTTGAGGAAGGGGGAGAAGTGAATCACCAAAAAGCTTTAAACAGCAACTAAAAGTGCATACAATAAAGTAAAACTTGGGGTGACTTTTTTCTGACTATTCAACTTTCAACTAGCAGCACAAGAATGGCGAAGGAAATTTATATACAAGTAATATTATTAAAACTCTTAAACAACACAATTTATTTACTTTGCCCCCATAGGCGAAATGGAGCAAAATATATCAACATAAACTTACACACAAAGGTTCTGGGTTAAACAAAAATATATTATACCCTCAAATTCAAACTAAGAATGACTTCAACAAAATTATTATTCAACTAGAAAAAAATAAATACGTGGGTATATATTAAAAATAAAACAATTCACTTTGTCCCATCTAGAAAAAGTTCTGTCCATTCTACATGTACAGACTATTCCAAAAAGGTTGACTACATTGATTAGTGCTGTTTTGAGCTGAAAAAGTTCAGCTTCGGGTATCTTCGGAAACAGTAAACCAAAGATGCCAGGTTCGAGCCCCCAAGGGTAGGGTGAACCTTCGCAATAGGGGAAAGGAAAGACAGCAAACATAGCTTTCGCATCCATAGTAGAATGAACAATACAAAGGATAAAAAACAACAGTATTGTGAACGGATATGAATGTCATTCTCTTGGAACACCGAAAATTCAGTAGGATTTAGTATATCTACCTGAAAGGCAATATATGATTAGTAAGGGGTTCCCAACCCTATTCTGTGTAGCATGTAAAGGGGACAGTCGTCCGAGTTTACGAATCTATACTGCCCGGAAACAAATTTAACTAACTCAGGAACCAAAAGGTACATATAAATGAAAAGCAAGGTTCTTTTTACAACCTTTTATTTACAGTTACTACTGCTCAACCAGAGACAAGGTAACTGTTTGGGCCGAAGCCCAAGAATAAGTGACTTTACATCAGGATACAGGCTGTTATATACCCCTCTCTTGAGAGGCGTGGTGTGGCTTCCACCAATAGAAGCTACTTCCGTTTTTACATATTTAGATTTCCAAACATACTTTAAAATGGCATAATACATTTAAAACACTGAAATTATTTATTTAATTATTTGGCATCATAATATTCTTTACTTGTTCTTGCTTTACTTATAAATAGTCCTGGCGCTATTATTATAGACATTCATGCGCCGTGTGAAAAGTTTATTCCATAACACACACATTTATTCTAAGGTCATGATGATTAAAATAAATATCTAGTTAAATATTACTCCGGAGGATACCTTTAAGCTTTACACATGGCAAAATATTGAGCTTCAAAATTGACTAAACGGTAGTTTAGATTGTATTGTCGAAGTCAAAACAAAACGAACCTGACACCATGTTTTTATGATTTAAGGTTGTTTAGCTTTGATAGCAACAATTCAAGTTTCCAAAATATTGAGTTTATACAGTGATATCGAGGATGACAATAATTTATACAACGTGGTGCACTCGCACAACACGAGGGTCGTCACATATGCCCCTCCCGAGAAGAAAAATTTAGGAATGCTGGAAGTATTGCGAAATTCTTATACTTGTTCATTGTTATTAAATAATATTTAAAATGTTCTTTATAGTTTCATTTATTATTCATATATCCGTATTTCATGATTTGTCATAATGCAGTGCTTTTCACTAAATACCAATTCTTATTAATAGTTTACTCACTCTATATTTTTAATTCACTTAAACATTCATATTTCTAGATATTTACACTTTTGCAGTTAATCCACTATATATATTAGCTGTGGTACATCACTATGTACATGAATATTCACTTTGGCGGTTAATTCAGTGTGAAGGGATTACTAGGGAATCACATAAGAGGCCAGCAATAGTTCGTTGAAAAACGGGAAGTTAAATATGGCTTCTGGGATCCTGTGTACCATTCTGCTGCTTTTGCTATCCATTATAAACTGCCGCAGGTTGACGACTGCCACTGACAATATTATTGCAACTGATGGTTCGCTATACACAATTACTTCTGCTGCTGATGATTCACTGCTACCGGTGATGAGCTCGTGTTTAATGGAAATCTGGTTTACTTGATATTTTAGCTCCATCCTCCTTGGTACGGTACGAAAGAAAGACTTATGACTACTCGTGGATAGTTCTACTCAGTCAATTACGGCCTTGATATTATTTTACTTCTCTTCTTGCCTAAAAATGTTTGTATTGCCGTATATGTGTATTTGGAGACTTCTCTTGTTTTCTATCCATATCCCAAAAAGAGTTTTGCTTTTAGAGATTTCTCATATATATACAAACTGTCCCAAAATTCGTGTGTAAATTTTATTGTTCCAGTACACAGAAATGGGAAGAGCTAGAACAACCAATTTGTGAGGGAGTTTAAATGAAGGTCTAAAGTTTTGTTTGAGAGCAAAACGAGGTCACGGGTACAACGGACTGATTATATACAAGGTCAAAGGTCAAAATGTGATCTTTTCCTTAGGGGATTTCAATGCTAAATGGTGGTCTGATATGCCATTCTTTCGAATATTGATCTCTGTTAGCAAAAATTAGTATAGGTGCATAACTTCTGATGATAAGTAATGTGCTAATGAGAAATGTGGCCAACTGTGATCTTGTGGCCTCTAGAAGGTCACCTGTGACTTTTGCGAGATTAGTGCTCCTTTCAACAACTTATCGTACAAAATTTATTCTATCGAAGAAGATAACCACGAACACACAAATAAAGGACCGACTGAAGGTTTGTTTTCAGCAAAATTGAAAGGCCAGAAATGTTACAAGAGGCCAAAGGTCACGGAGTTTAAGTGTCATATTTCAGACAATGACGACTATAAAAGCAGTGGACTTTTGAAACAATTAATTGATTTTCTATAAGATTTAAAATTAAAAATGACATGTGACTTACGAGAAAACAAAACTGGACCCCGTAACTCTCACCAGGTCATCTGTAACCTTTTAGGGATTAGCGCCTTTTGAACAACTTATCGTGAAAAATTATTATATCAAAGCAGATAACCAACAAACACACAAATAAAGGACCGACTCAAGGTTTGTTTTCAGCAAAATTGAAAGGCCAGAAATGTTACAAGAGGTCGAAGATCACGGGGCTTAAGTGTCATACTTCAGACAATAAAGACTATCAAAGCATTCGACTTTTGAAACAATGAATTGATGATTTTCTATAAGATTTAAAATTAAAAATGACATGTGACTTACGAG
>JAGDQP010049674.1:0-14438 GCA_022664845.1 Lepisma saccharinum | reverse complement strand
TACGATTAGAAGGAACGCGCTCTCCCACTGAGCTAATATGAACACATTTATCTACTTCTTTCTGATAGAACTCATTCTGAAGAGATATGAATGACTTTTCGGTGTTCAATACAATGACATTCATATACGTTGCAAATGCTGTTGTTTTTCTCTCCTTTCTCTTGTTTATTGTACTACTTCTATGAATGCGAGAACTAAATTTGCTGTCTTCACTTTTATTGCAAATATGCTTTTACGTATGGAAACGTAGGTGACAAAACGATCACGTGTTCAGATGTATGGAAGATTTCGAAATACTGTATCATTATGTATTTGAATGAACGTTACTTTTTTCTACACTTAATAACATTTCAACATGTCTTATTGTACTCAAAAGAAGGAAAAAATCTGCACATTTTTTTTTTAATTGCGAAGGTTCACTCTTCCTTCCAGGGCTCGAACCTGGCATCTTTGGTTTACTGTTTCCGAAGATACCCGAAGTTGGACTTAGAGAATTTTCAGCTCAAAACAGCCTAATCATTGCGGCCAACCTTTTTGGAATAGGCTGTACTTTCACTCCATTCCAAAACTCAGTAGTAGTGTGAGATAAGACAACGGTAATTTATTTCCGAACACCCTGGTAAAAAGGGAGAAGCAAACGATGTGTTTTTTTAACAACAAAAAAAGTACCTCTTATACAGAAAAAGGTTATTTGCCTAAACTTCAGATCCAAACTACTGAGTGAAACGGTTTACTCAGAATAGGAAACTATTAACAGAATAGTTTGCAATTTACATCCTAGTAAATATAAAACAACAAGGTTCATTAAATTAAAAAAAAAATGCTACTATAGAAATTATGTAAACTATAAAATTGCAATTTATTTAATATATATTGTATAGCAGACAATCGCTTAACAGAAATTTTGTAGTACTTCTACAAAAATTCTATATTAAGAGTTTATGAATTACAATTTAATTATTTAAGAATATACTGGTACCAAACCATAGCCTTACGTTTGTCTGGTACGGAAAAAAACTGTTGTTAACAGAGGTTGCTTCAGCAGCAATAGCCCTAATGCAAAATGATAAAACTGAACCTAAACGCTATCACTATTCAGTTACTAATACATACATCAAATCAACAATCCAGTCACTGCCGACATGTTCGTGCACACGGTTCAAAGCTCAATTTCCCTCTACGGCAAAGATATTCCATAAACAAAATAAGAAGTATTAACACAGCACCATTTTGACAGCTGTCACTAATACAAGCAACTTGCTTTACTGCTCTACCTCATTTATCGGCCATAGGTTATGCAACAATAAGTTTCGAATTTTTGTTTCGGGTAAAACTTATATTTCAACACCAGCTACTATCTGACAAATTAAAGAGCGTTTCTTTTAAAAACTATGACATACTTATAATTTCCTCTAAAAAGCTGAGTACGGAACTTCTGAAAATAAGTAGAGAAACATACAATGAACATGTTTTATTACTCAGAATATACAAATATCGTAATATGATGAACAACTCAGTGATTTTATTTGAAAATTAATATTACTCTATTGCAACAACATGATCTGGAATGGTTCTATGCCTATCCAAGTTCGTGTCCTCATATTATTTTGGGCTGAAATTCCTGTTTGCAGTCCAAGATATGCCTTAAATTAGATTAGCCAACAAACAAATGTCGGCGCTGGCAAACTCAAATAAAGTTGCACCTGGTCGCGAAAATACGTCATTCTGTTCTGTTTCTTCCGTGTAATAGTAAAGAAAACTGGCACAAGTAGTGGAAAGATTGGAAACATATGGACTGAAATATGTCTAATAATATTATTGTACATATCTCATCGAATGACGCGGACTCACTTGAACTTGCTTAATTCAGTCAAAATATGTTTTCGACGCTATAACATGTGCCTAAGCTATTATTTAACAGAAATATCAGACAACAATTACTCACATGGTAGTTAGGACAGCTATGTATGATATTATTATGAAGCCTCTTTATACCCTTATAGCCTGTTTATACAGTGATTTTAACGAAGCTAAAGAAAAATGCCGTACAGAAGAAAGTCATCCTCTGATTTTAAAGCCTTTATTTTATTTTTAATTGCAGCCAACTTCCAAAATATAAACTAGCCACCATGACACATTTCCTCCTGTTACTTTGGCCACATACCCATTAGATTGATGGATTTTCCCCACGCGCTCCTTGATGTCAATACAATTTGCAAGAAAAAAGAACGAACACTAAAATTTCCCTTTACTGCTCAAAGCTCAAAGCTTGGAAGTCCTAGCAAAATTTCTATTAAGACAATATCAAAAGGCCGAATAGTAAGGAAATTAAAACGTATGCATTGATAAGAATCCCCTTTTAAGTTTGTATTCAAAAACTCACATGAGGTGAGACGGTTTTAACCTCAATGAAGTTTGAATTTTTCATTTAGGTCCAGTTTATACAACAAAATGATGGGCGAAGGCTTTATTACGATTTTACTAACTTCTTGATGGAAGATCTTTATAAACGTGACAATATTTGACATAATCAGTCTTGAATCATTCATTTGGTAGTTTAATGTATGAAGAAATAGATCTAGGGTAGTATCAAAAGTATATGGTCAGTCACGGAATATTTCGTTAGCTTCAATCGCTTCACTTTCCACTGAAATTCGTAGACTCTTAGTTAGTTTCAAATAATCGCAAAATGAAATTGAGTTACTGTCCAAACATAATTTTGGTACGAAATAACTGTTTATATTATATAGACTAGCTACACAGGAATGCTAGTGTTTATGAAACACGAAATGTCGATATTGTTATGTTGATGCAGTATCGAAAAAATGGAAGGATGAACAGACCATATTCAATTCTTATCAACATTACCATAATACAGTAAAATACTTTTCATAAGGAGAGTTTCATATAATTGAAACATAGGAACTCTTTCAAATATATTGTTAATATTCCGATGAAACAACTAAACATATTCATCTTAAATACAAAATATTTATAGTTTACACGATCAATTCAGACATGATATTTTTAAGACAATGACTTTAAGTAGTTACTTTCACAAAACAAAAACATTTTTGAACAATTATTTTGATGGCTATGGCTTTCAAGACATCAATGAGCCACTATTAAACATATAGGGGCTGCATACACAATGGTACTCAATATGTTATTATCCCGCAAATAAAAAGTGTGAGTTGAACAGACTTTAGCACTTCCCACCAGTTAATTAATATCCATAATTTATTTTAAGTAGGCTATAATTTACATTTACATATTTAGAACATATATTATATAGAATTCTTCTTTTTCTTCTTCTTCTCTTATTATTATTAACGAGGTACGAGATAGCAGCATTAAATCTTACAACTGTCCCGGATCCCTGTGTTTTTATCCCGACGTACTAGCCGAAACGTATAATTGTTTATTTTTATTTTTACCCCTAGTTTTTCCTTTGTATAATCCGCACCTTTCAACATACTCAAAGTAGGCATGGTACCGAAGATCATGCCATACCAATACTAAGACCGGGAACGAGACTAAGGTTCAGGAATCGAGACGAGACCGAGACTCTATGCATCGAGACTTACTCGAGACGAGACCAAGACCGAGACTCGAGACGAGAACGAGACCTATCCATCGAGACTCTCATCTCGATCGAGACTATAAGCTTTATTTTCATGAATGCTGATAATATTAATTTACTGCTTTTGTTCATGTTGTTTCATACTAGAAGTAGTCTCGTGACAATTAATTTCATTCTGATAAATTTTATTTAAAATGTTATATTGTATAAGCCATATAAGTAGTCAGTTATCAATGTCAAACCATTTTCTATTGTCTTTCAATAATAACAAAATGTTGGAGAATGTTTCGGGGACGGATAAATACAGACATTTATTTTCTTCTGCGAATTTTCATCCCCATGCCTTCTCCCCGCTGATAGTCTTTTACTTCTGTTGACACTCTCCCATTTATATCAGCCTTTGCTAGACTGATCCCGTAAAGACTGTAAAGCATACGTCAAGAAGCCAAACTGTCTAAATTGCAATATACGAGGTGTGACACACACACACACACACACACACACACACACACACACACACACACAAAAACGGATTGTAGCTGTATTACTAAAAATAATTAACATAATGCATATTGATTTTGCACGGATAAACTACCATACCTCCCCTACCTAGTACCGTGAATTGGACTCACCCGGCCCAGCCATTCGCAAGACAAGCAACAATGAGTGAACACGTGTGTCAGTGCGTTGGCGGAAAATGACGAGCGTGAAAGTAGAGCAAAGGATAAACATCAAGTTTCTCGTGAAACTTCGAAAACTTGGAAAGGATTGACGACTACCCAAATTTGTTGGATTTGGTTGTAACTGTCGACGAAACGTGGATATTTACCTTTGACCCCGAAACAAAGCGACAATCCATGCAGTGGAAGGGTCCTGGCCAAAAAGGCTCGAATGTCAAAGTCCAGATTTAAGGCAATGTTACTTGTGTTCTTTGATGTTCGTGGAATAGTGATGATTGATTGGGTTCCTGACGGACAAACTGTAAATCAACATTACTACCTTCAGGTGTTGGGGAAGCTTCGTGAAAACGTTCGAAAAAAAATGCCTCAGTTGTGGGAAAGTGGCTGGATCTTGCATCGGGACAATACACCCGCCCACAAGGCACCATCCGTAAAACAATTTTTGGCTAGAAAAAACATTGCAGTGTTAGAACACCCGCCGTACTCGCCTGATTTGGCACCCTGTGATTTATTTTTGTTCCTGAAAATCAAATCTCAACTGAAAGGAACACATTTTACCTCCGTTAATGAGGCTAGAAAAAAAAACGGCAAACGTACTGAAGACCCTTACAGAAGATGACTTCCAGGGATGTTACAAACAATGGCAGCGGCGAATGAAGAAGTGTGTTGAAGCAGAGGGGTACTACTTTGAAGGTGACACCACCGACAGGAACCAGTAATGTAAGTACTCAGAGTTATTACTTCAGTTCGGTTTTAGGTTTTGTCAGACCTCGTAGATCTTTTCTTACACCATTTACTTATATATTTTTAAAAATGGGAAGATTTTTGAATACTAACCGGTACCTTAGAAAAGATGGAGACAATGTATATTTCTACGTATATGGAAACAAGTAAGTCAAAGCTCAGTCGCCGTACACCTCAACTATCTTCGTAGTCCTAGTAGCTCCTAATTTAAAGGTTGTCGACAGACATACACAGCGATTGTATAAGGCTTGTTGCTGAAGCCTAAATGCTGTATAAAGGTTCCCTTAGGAACTTCATAGTTTATGCAGAGGAAATTCTGCACAACCTATCACGTAAATATACCCATACATTCGATAAAAACAGAATTGTTTTTTTACAAAAATCAAGTGAGGCGGAACAAGCGTCAAATTTGTATCATCTGTGTGTTCTTGGTGAAGTTTCGCTGAGACCTCAAGAACAAGAACTTAGCAACCTTCGTAGTCCTAGTAGTTCCCGAGTCGAAAGTTGATGACAGACGGACAAGGAGGGGATATAGATCGTACATAGTGATGCTTTAGACACAGTAAGGTATTTTTTTTACCTATTAAGCTATGCTTTGCTACGATTTTGGAATGAAAATTTAATCTAATAACACGGCTTATTTGAAATACCAATGTGCTTATTTCAGTTTATAAGATTCGTAATACACTGTTAGAAAATAGCGCCTACCTGGAACACACCTGACTCTTTTCTTTTTACTTTAATGTATGGACGTGCAGCCAATAGGTAGATAGAAATTTCTCAAGGGAGCGGATATTTAGAAAATCATTTCCTTGGAAGTTATGCAACCCAACCCAACAACATTTAAAATATCTTTCGGGGTTTCTGTCAGTAATTTTAGACCAGCACAATCATGTGCGAAAATACACAAGAATAGATTATATTATTGTAGTTCGCTTAGTTCAGTTATAATTTTAATATAAATTTAGCAATGTTTCAAATTGGATTTTGTCAAGAACGAAGTTTCTTGGCCAGTATTTACTTTTGCGTTTGCTTTGATGACAGATTTCTCTCCTAGAATTGCCAGTTCGTTCAGTCACATATAGAAGTTCCAATTTTTCAAATATATATGTCTTGGCTTCAGAGTATAAAATATCATCTCTGGCGTAAATATGGGTGCGGGTTGTACAAAATCTGTAGCACTTTTAAAATGTTTGGAAATTTAATATGCTTCCATTGTATCAGGTTATCCCTTTTAGTATATTAAGAAAACGTTATTTTGTTTGTTTGATCAAAAGCACATAATTGGAGTTTGCTAAGGAATGATATGTTCAAGGAACTAGATTAATTCTGTAATTGAAGAATTAGCTTGTGAACTAATACGTACATCAGATAAGAAATGTATATAGCCTATGTCGGAAACAGCATGTAGAGATTGTTGTTATATTTTAATCCTCTGTTTAAATATTTTTTTCCCTTGTCGCCTTACGTCTGCATTTTTAGTTAGACGTAGGGAAGAGTTTGACTTTGGTCCTTGAAGTTGCTGATAAGCACTGAAGGATCATTGTTTAGGTTTTCAGCTACATTCAGGTGTACGTCCCACTACGTGCAGTAGCTTTGGGGCACGACTGCTGAGGAGGAGGAGGAGGAGGAGGAGGAGGAGGAGTAGTAGTAGTAGTAGTAGTAGTAGTAGTAGTAGTAGTAGTAGTAGTAGTAGTAGTAGTAGTAGTAGTAGTAGTAGTAGTAGTAGTAGTAGTAGTAGTAGTAGTAGTAGTAGTAGTAGTAGTAGTAGTAGTAATAATAATAATAATAATAATAATAATAATAATAATAATAATAATAATAATAATAATAATAATAATAATAATAATAATATATTCTTCATTACACTTCTTGATCAGTGCTATATTTGCAACCAGTAATACCTTAGCTGTTCATAGCACTCTAATTAATATATCATTACTATATTATTGTTGTTGTTGTCGGACCGAGTAGACCAAAATTTGAAAGAAAAGAAATAAACGTCTAAACGTTGCTAGAGTCAAGTTTGGGAATTAAAAAATGATAATATACCAAACGTATTTACTTTTCTGATATGTTCGTTATTTTCTTTTCCCACGCCATCGTTAATTACGTTATGCACCAGAACCTAAAAACAAAGTTTTACAAATTGTAATCTATCCTGTATGCATGAGTGTGAAGCGGGTGTCAATTACCAAAGCCCTCTTAAATGCAAACCTAGTAATCAAATTTTAAAGGAATCGAAAGTCACATTCCAACTTAACAAAATTTGCTTTATATAGTAGTTCTACAGTGAATTAAATTGAAGTTAAAAACAACTTCAGGGCTCTGTTGAATGAATTATGGATACAGAATGGTCACAATAGATCGAAACCCATATTTATTCTATAGTTGAACTCACATTCGATTAAGTTCACTTTGGTAACCTATTCTGTTCCATACGTACATTAGAATCCTATCTATCTCCTTTAAAAATGACATACTTTCTTTACATGAAAGCAAGCGCACTACCTCTGCCATCTACCGGCAGAAAGTTGGACTACGAGAGCCGATGCTTGCAGTGGGTTAACCGCCGACGCCAGTAGTAAAATATCTCATGACGCTTATTTTTCCCTCTGGCTTCATTCGTCGTCACCTTTTCCACGTACACAGAAATTTACGGATGCACAAGTGTGTAATACTTCTTTCTCACACAATCTAAATGATTTCACACATGGAACTATTTCCCACTTTCAAATACCCTACTTCGTAACTGCCTGAAATTAATATATATATATATATATATATAATCTTTTTTTGACTAGTCCAGAAACGTAATGAATACTTGGAACCTTCACTTTCCAAAACAATTAATCTTTTTTGACATACATGGTTGAATTCACCACTGTTTACGACTGCTACAAAAAAGACATTTAAAATGAGCAACTTTTGGGTTATCCTGACAAACAGAACGTAAGGGTTTAGAAAGGTTAATATACTCTATTTTATATTACAAGACAAGAATTCCTTTGTCTAATTTTCCTCCTTCGCTTGTCGCCCAATTATCCGTTGGCAAATTCTCTGCTATTATTATTGAACAACAAGGTACAACGAAACATACACTAATATTAGCTTATGAAATGAAGAAATGACGATGAAGATTATATAACTATGTCAAATGTCACGTGTAACCTTCGCGTATGTTCTTTATGAATCGGCAAATATTACGTCTGAAATTGATTACAAGATAATTATTTTCGATCTTACATATATAATAGACAAACGTAGTAGTTTATAATTTATTCGAAACAGGGCAAATAACTTAATCAGATTTGCTGTTAGAAACAAGGGGTCTCTTGATTGGGCAGTCAATGTTTCCGTCTCAACTGACTAGATGCGTTTCCACTAGAGATAAGAGTTGTGAATATCCAGATAATGCAATATCTGATTAGTGAGTTGAATGTTTTCTGTGCAATATTATTAAAATTAATTTCATTAATACTAGTATTCATCCCGATAACGGATATCAAACAATTCTCTAGATCAAAAATAAAGTATTATCAAAATTCCAAATAACTTAAGCATCACCTACATAACAAAGTAACAAAAACTGGATCATGGATAAACAACAATTATCCGGATTAAGGTTATTCCAGTGATTATACACATGACGGATAATTATCCGAACATTGTAAACTCGAATAATTACTTGAAATTAAAGGAACAATGACGAGTACTAAAATGTTAATTGTATAATTAAATATTGACAATGAAGTATTGACTACGGTGTATTTTAGTCATGCTCTAGTACCTTAATTCATGATCATACTTATCGTTGAAACAACTGAGAAGTTTCCCACAGAGGAACAGAACAAATGAAAATAATATGAAAATTGTTATTCACTTCATCACTTTTTTATCCTTAACACATTGCTGCTACAGTTCTAAATTTATTTTAACTTGTGCAATTTGTGTCCTAAAACATACGAAATATGATCTCCCTACGCGTCATCAGTTATTGTGAACTCTACGATATCACTCATAGCGTCAGGGCACTTTTTCTTCAGAGTAGGCTTGTAATGACAGTACCATAATAATAATAATATTGATGGACTGAAGAAATATCTCACTATCGTTGGGTAGTCCATGAAGCGTCTAGGGTTAGAACTCACTGAGTTATTCGATTAATGTGACTGCACTACCCTATTTTTGTAAATATGTATACAAAAGAAAATGGTACCGCTTGCACCTAAGCCACAAAATCATCATCTCACAATTAAGTACAATTTTAATTTGATTTTTTTTTAAATTTACAGCCTTTAGGCATCTCAGGCTCAGTTTGTAGGTACCATTTCGGCATTTGCCTGGTGTTACAGGAAAAATCACGATTAAGTACAAGAGACAGCTAAGTAACCTTATCTTATAAATAAGCTAACCCACTGGTTACGAAATGAGTATAGTACTTCGATCTTGTCCGCATTTAGCTACTAACAAAAAAATGCTTGAAGTACTACTGTGTGTATTTTGCATAATAATACATTTTACTTTCAATTTGGAGGATTAGACATCTGAACGCTGGATATGGGCACAAAAAAAGTTTTCGTCTTCAGCTCTACTTTTTTGTTACGTTTTTTGAAAGGAAAACAGATTATATTATTTTGGAATTCAGATTTTTTATTTCTGAATCACCATTTTTCAACGTTTAGCCTTATTTTACTAAAAACATATGCAAAGATTTATGGGAACAGGACGTACGAGATATTGATAATTGTTCTTTAGTGTTGAAAAAATAATTGTTTTATCATCCTAATTGTGAAAAATAAATTTTCAATAAAAATGAGTTAGTCTATATTTGGATTCCTTGCAGAAGCTAAGACGTAATGCACAAATCGACACAAACCAGATTACTACGTAAATGCGGATTACTTCATAATGCACAAAACTCCAACCAGATTACTACATAAATCCAATCATGTGGTCGATGATGTTAGTACAGAGTAGGTGTCCTTCAACTCCGATCCAAATATGATCTGGAAATAACATCTACCATAAACAAAACGAACTCACTGTTCCCGTTACCAAACTATTCTGTAAAAACGCTAAGTTGCGTCTAGGCTCACCCTACGTCAAAAGTGATACCATAGGTTACTCCACCAAACTACATTGAAACTTGAACATAATGATAGATACCCACGCAAAATAAACATCGGCTAATACTGACAGAAATATTTAGTAAATATTTTGCCACAAGACACTATCTACTACCCTCTCCACGGACATACTTAGGAAGTGGGTCCGGGGGTCCAGACTCCCCCACAAAAAGTTCTGAGTTTTATGTAGAATTAGTACAACTTTAGGGGTAATTATAAACATTTCATACCTAGACAAACCTTCGATCCCTTCCTCCCCCGGAAGGCGTGGGCCCCTCCCTAAATCAACTGCTAGATACGTGCTTGACCCTCTCATTCTAATAGTCGCTCTTTTCCTTCTTATTTCATTCCATTTTGTTACACTTCTTAGCAGGTAAAAGCATTTTTCTTTTCTAGCAGAAAATATTACCCTCTAATAGGTTGTGTATCCTATTTTACTACAGCATCTAAAACCAAAACCATGATAAGACATGAAAATTTTCATGAACCATCTGCTCTAAACTCAAGCATAAAGTCTCGTATTCTTGTGTCATGCTTTGTTATCTCACTATTACCCATTAGTTGACTTCAAAATGACGATTCTTCCACTCAAATTATTTTGCATTAATTAACCATCTTTTTCCACATCACCTGCATGCAAATTATCTAGTTCTGAAAATCGGCATAGTAATCTCATTAATTTCATTCTACGAGAGAAACTCAAAATATTTCGAAAAGTCCTGCTCCTACTCACTTAAAATCGTCACACCTCTTCAACTTTCATTAACGTCATTTAAATTTGCTAGCACGGCAGATGGCTAACATACGGAGGAATATGTTTGTCATGTATAGTATACAAAGTTTAGGTGTGTGATTATTAAGCTCATTCGTTTCCAAGTATAGTACATATTACACCATGAACCCGAGATGACATTCCAAGATCAAATAATAACAATTATTCTTTTTAAACATGTACTTGTAACAAGTTCTGTTTACTGCACAGATGTCTTACGCAAACGAATGAAAATTATGTTGAGATACTCATACATATACAGTAACTACCCATATATTTCCCGCACACAAAATACTGTATCTTCCATATACACAGTCTGATGCAAAGTTTATTTCTGAAGTCATATTTTCGCGCATTGGCTATATAACTATTGATATCTAACTCGTATAACTGTGAAGAATAAACCATACACAAAGAATTGTCTTATGACAGCCATAAAGTGATCAGTGGAAGAGAGAAAAAATATGAACATTAATTAATGTTCTCATTTTAAAAATAGATATGCGTAGGCAAACACTGCACTGACGAGAAAAAAATCTGAATCTCGGACTTCACATGGCTGATCAAACTTGTGATTTCAGGTTCAAGTTGGTTTAGGATCTCATCATGAACGCCTTGAGAAATTAAATAACAATACAAATTTACATATGCACTAAATACTGAAAACATCTGATGAAAGAACATTACTTTTAAAAAATGCATGCAACTTACGTATCATCTGGAGTCAAGGTTACGGGCTCATCGGTAAATTCTGGAGGGAAGTTCGCCAAATCACGATCTGATTCCAGCCGAGGCTTATACGGTGGCGCTACCTGCTTCTGTTCTAGCTGTAAATCACAAAAGCAGAAATGCAAACTAACTACACAAGCATCTGCTAAACCTAATGCTTATGTAAAGTGGAGAAATTTGTTGCTTGTCAGCAAAACAAATTTTAAAAAAAATAATAATAAAATGCGACAGAAGGGAAATAAATGGGAAAGGTTAAGAACATTCGATATTACATATGGATTAAAAAGATTTCATACCACCACAACAAGAACAGTGCAAACTTTTCTAGCAAGATATATGAGAATATGATTGTATATGGTTCGGAAATATCCACCACGATGTAACATAACGAAAGTTTCTATGTCTTCCTGTGTGTTGACAGTGTCTCTCCCATATACATCAATCAGTAGTAGCTGAAGCTGAAGCATACCTACTAACAAGGAATTCTTCCCACTGTCATCCCGAAACATTAATTTAAATTTTGTATCTACCTTATAAAATCGTAAACGAAAAAGACACGGAATACAAACTACAATGAAATCCGAAGTACTGCTTTAATAAACTTTTATAACTAAGATTTAAGTAATAACGCACTACGAAGAATATACAGTTTATCTATCAATGGAAAACATTTCGAATGATTTTACAACTCACAACAATAGTTGTCGTTTCGCTGCCTTCTGGCTCTACCATGACTTCGGGCCAAGTTGCTTATCGATAACCTGTTCCGCGATTTTTTTCGTGAAGTTTACATTATTTAGGCAAGTTTTTCAATGCTTTTATCACATCCTGACATTTAAATCTGAAATACTATGCTTGAATATAAGCTTAAACAGTTTTACACATGAGAAAAAAAAAATCCCTTCCGGTAGGCATACAGGCTAAGGTAGATCTCGAAGTTTTTTTATTTTCAAAAATTTAAATCTCGCCTTATATGAGCGCTATCCAGAAACAATTTATTGTTTTTTTATTATTTATCAAGAACTGTTCAACGATACCCCACAAGACGCTTTGTTTCGCTGGGAGCGCTGCCCCCAGACCCCCATACTGGGTTCGCCCCCAACTTCAGTGTTTTTGAGAGGATGCACCTCCTTTATCTTAACCAAAAACTCCCTGCAGCACTACACCATCATGATGTCCATCTGCACCCTCCCACGGGGGGAAGCGCCCCCAAAGGGGAGGTCTGCCACATTTATTGTAACCTACTCTTGGTCATACACCTTCAAAGAAAATTTCGTTTCTCTACCTTCAATTATTTGGAAATTGGGTTTCTGAGGCGGCCACTTTGGATCCAAGTTGACGACTTTATGAAAGTTTTCTTATATTGTCGTGACCTACTTGTGATGGTACACTTTCAAGTAAAATTTCATTTATCCAGCTCAAACGATGTGCAAAATGGGATTTTGGGCGGCCATTTTGGATCCAAGATGGCGACTATTCCCAAATGATGTAATATTTCCCTAAACTACTCGTCATAATGCACCTTTATGCCAAATTTCGTTTCTGTAGTTCAAACGGTTTGGAAAATGTTTTAGGTCCGCCATTTTGGATCCAAGATGACGTCTTTGGATACATCATGTAATATTTTAGTAACATACAAGTGATAATGCACCGTGTTACCAAATTTGATATTTCTAGTTGCAGCCGTTTAGGCTGTGTACTCTATACAACAATGGGTTCGGCGGCCAGTTTGGATCAAAGATTTCGCAACCTTTTCAACATTTCGTAATATTTTCTTGAACTATTAGTGACAATACACCTTTATGCCAAATTTCGTATCTCTAGCTCAAACGACATGGAAAACAGATTTCTTACTTCCGCCATTTTGGATCCGAGATGGCGTCCTTGAATTCATTAGTTCATTAGGTAACATTTTCGTAATCAAACAGTGATGTTTTACCTTTATGCCAAATTTGATTTCAACAGCCCCAGCGTTTAGGCTGTGTATTCTATACAACAATGGGTTCGGCGGCCATTTTGGATCCAAGATGGAGACAGATTTTGCTCACTAACGAACTTATCCGAGCTATTAAGCCTAGAAACAACATATAAAAATTTGGTTCAAATATCTTCAAAATTATGGCCGCTAGCGTGTTAATATATATATATATATATATAGGCCGGGAAACCGGGACTGTCGCCCCAAAAGGCTTCTGCCACTAACTGGGAGGAGACTCCTTAATTCCTCTTGCTGAGACTTAAGGGAACCGACCGGGGTAGACGCCTAATGTCCAATCCATACGTTCACGTCGTGGGGCCTGTTAGTACCCAAGCAACTGCTTGGCGAACGAACATGGATGGGCTGCTCACCAACCCGCATTAGCTGACAGCGTGGTGAGTCAAATGTCAGCACCCCTCCTTTCTTTACATATGATGGTACAAGCAAGGAAACAGCCTCGGAGGCCCTCATTACCCGGAGGACGGAATGCAGCTGGCAACGGCAGCGGTCAGTCCTGCAGGAAGTCAGAGGGTCAAAATGCCCGGGTTTGGACTGTAGACTGCCAGGACACCGACACGGCAATTCGAACGGACCTATACGTGGCGACCCTCAACTGTAAGTCACTTGCAGGAGAGGACAAATTAGAAGAACTGCAGAATGAACTTAAGAGGATTAAGTGGGACATCATAGGACTATCAGAAGTGTGGAGGAAGAATGAAGAACAGTTGGAACTACCGTCAGGGCACACGTTCTACTACAAAGGAACAGAAACTGGAAAAGCGACAGGCGTTGGCTTTATAATTAATAAAGACCTGAAGTCACG
>JAGDQP010049673.1:0-14439 GCA_022664845.1 Lepisma saccharinum | reverse complement strand
TATATATATATATATATATATATATATATATATATATTCTATATTATGTAGTTAGAGCCGACAGAAGTTAAATTTAATTCTAGGAGTAGTGGTTGCAGTTTATTAATTAATAAAGTACTGCAATTTCAGCAAATAGATGTAAAATTTTAAAATTTATATGTACTTATATGATATCTAACTGGAACTGGCAGACCGCCTATATTAATTGCCTTGCATTGTATACAACCATATTTTAAGGTAAATAACCTTGATGAATATTATGAATGGTTCATTGAAGAGTTTATTATCTAAAACGTTATTGTTATAGGTGGTTTTAATGCATCAGGAATAAACCGGACAACATGTCAAATTACTAAGACGAATCATCAATTAAAAAATCCCTGTGATTAAACCTAACGCAACTAAACGAATCACATCTTCCGAATATCAAATCAAAAGTCTTGTACGTACTGTTAACAAATATTCAAACTAATAATTTCAATAGTATTGTGCAACTGTTTTTAGAAATAGATTCATATCATCCGCCTCTTATATTTATTTTTTATAATCGATGCACACCTATTCCACGTTTAAAAGCAAAAATTATATACTAATTTGTAAATATTACTTCCAGCAAGACAATTATAATTATATAATGAATTACTTTCCTCTTATTGGTGATGGACTAAAAGCTTAAAAATATTATAATGTACAAGAGTTAGTAAACAAATAGTTTTACTACAAAAGTTCCCGTTGGATTTAGAAAAGTAAAAGCTCAACAGGTAGTGTAGTAATTACCATAGATTGTAATACAGAATGTAAAGGCGACATGCCTACATTTTTATCCAACATATTCCAATTTAATGTCATCACTCACAACAAATACACATTAGCATGTAACGTTTGCCTTTGCCGTGTGAGGCTGAGTCGAATCACAAATTAGGTATCACAAAGACTGGACGCACACACATTTTGTTACCACAAGTGCTTTTGTACTTTTTGAAGAGATAGCTAACTTTATATTAATCACCAGCCGACATACGTAACAATTTAGGACAGGGCATCTGGGTCGCCACACAGCAAAGCTGAGAGCTGTCTGCTAAAAATTTGAAATAACTCACACGGCAGACATAAGAAACCCAAAGGGTGCAAGAGTTGTCAGCTGTAACACAGCAGCAGCTCAGGGGATATCGAGACTTGAGTCCAAATTTGCTGAAACTTTCTCCTCTCAGAACGCTGACACACAAAAGAAAAAATTAAAACAAAAGTACAGGACTCACAAATCGCGGTATGTATATGAGGCTCAAATAACAACGTAGCTTGTGACTACTTTCTGTTCATAATATATATTTGCATCCACGCAAATATCATTTACCATCTGGGACACCAGTGATCAAAGCATCAATATAAAACAGACTTCTCCATTTTAAAGTAACAAGCCACTTTGGCTACGTAAAAGATAATTTACTATTTGTATCTTAGTAATTCCATAACATAATAATGAGACTATTTAAGTAGTGTCCTCTGCTTTCACATCGATCCTATCGATCCATTCAGGAGTGATGCACAGAAATATTGTATATCAGCATCGATCGGAAGGAGTTATGAGAAATTTGAAGTAAGAAAAGCAATACTTCTATCCACAACAGACAATCCTTCTCAGCATGAAAAAGACCTCAGAAAGGAAAGTACTTACGTAGAATCGTCTCTTTCAAATGGACCCATTAATCACCTCTCCTAAATAGAGCTAGCCTAAAGCACAACCGAAACACCAAACAGTCCAAGGGAGTTTGGGAGCATATTTACTGTGATATTAGAAGCAGAATATATTTCAATTACCCGTTTCTAAGTTAATACAAGACTAACTACTAGATCTGCTCTTAAAATCTTGAAAACAAACACTTTTATAAAGATCAATAATTTTATTCTTAAAATTTTCCAAATATTCAATATATTGAAAAAAACATGAGTTGAACATATCTTACATCATGAATATACCAAAATAGAAACTTTTATTTAACCTTTTTGAATGATATTAACCAAAATAGTTCTAGAATACTTCAGACCGAAAACAATACTGAGTGCAGGTTACATTTGTTCTAGAAACAAAATAATAGAACATGTTGGGATGAATTTGTCACGTTCAGAACTAATCTGACTTGATATAAATACAATATTAAAGGTTTCAGTTAATCAAAATGTAAACAATTGTATTTTTGATTATTTCTGGATCTAGCACTAATCTAGTCTAATCAGTAATCTAGCACTGGACTTTACAGAAAGTTGGATCTTAAACAAGAGAATCACATATTCGTATAGAATTGTTTAGCCCTACATATACAATTATGTTTATTATTTGAGTAGGAGCAATAAGTAGCACAAGATACTAATGACAAATTTCTCACATAAGAAATAAACGATATTAAGTGAAATATTTTTCATTTTTAAACTAATTAAGACTCTGGGGTATGTATATAAAATAAGATGCTGATAAACAAGTGAAAAATAAATTAGAGCTAAGAAGTGTATTGGAGTGACATGAAGTATTTAGGTGACATTCAGGATTCAAAATTAGGTAGCTAACGAATCAAGTATAAACCTGTAGGCACCGCAGTAATATTAGGTAAACTATATAAATCTGCGAATGTCCAATTAAGTAGTAACTTGGTACCTGCTTTATATGTATATATTGTTTGCATACTATCGATTATAGGTGGGACATCTATAATGTTTATTTCAGACAATATCATTTAACATAAATAAGCATGTCCTATCAATATTAAGCCCATCATTCTGCTACAAACCTTTAACATATACGTAAAAACTCTAGCTATATTAAAACAGATGTTACAGGGCTGGCTTTTTACAATCGCGATCATATATTTTTGACTCTTTAGAATGCACATTGAAGCTAGATGAGTTCTGTTGCTGTTGGTCTATTGAGTATGCAACCCACATCGATTAGAGAGTAACCTTCAATGCATACCATTCAAGGTTATGTAATTATTCATCCAAAATCACATTGCAACAAAAAGTAGAACAAGAGCGTGTTTTGCGGAATCTTATAATTTACATTCGTTAGCATCAAGTATATAAATTTGCGATAAAACAAGTTTAAATGCCAAATAGATTTCTTGTAGCAGAGGGAAACGAATAGCCATGTATATTTTACGAACGTTTATATCCAATTACCCATTAAAGATTGTAATTCATCAATTTTAAAATACTATCATATAACAGAAAAAAACTCTGAGATAGAAACCGTTATGGGGCGGAGGATCAGAAGAACGAGAGATAAGCATTTGAACGTTAATAAGTGGATTTGCATTTGCCAACGAAGAGCTCTTGAAAGCGAATAAGGAAAACGCCACATTTTCGAAGACCCTTTTGTAGATCAGCAATTATTTTGTATTTCCGGAAGCGACTCGTTTTCATTCATTCCCGTGCTTGTGGTTGATTATTTACAAATTCATGTATTGACAGTATCGCAACACAACCTCCAGTTGTGAACATTAAATATATATATATATATATATATATATGATGTTTAGGAATAGTGCCGGGGAAATGAGGTTGTAAGTAGTTGAGTAAGTTCTAGTTAGTGTATATGATTTTAGTTTTTGCTTTATGTGAATACGGAAAATACCTCAAAATTCTCAGTCAGGATGGGCGGTCAGTGGGATGTTTTCCATGACCTTCCGATTGGTAAGCATACGTTCTACTGAGTTATAATCTCTCGCTGCAAATTTGGGTAAGCATGCGAACAAAATAAGTGGAGCGAAGATTTATATTTCGTAATCCCATAAAAGGACAATAAAGTAGGTCCTGCGCTCACAATATATTCAACCATAAAGTGCGAAACATTGTGTTTCTGTAGGTTACAAGTAAAAATATTCATGTGATAATTAGGGTACTTCATAAAGTCAACAAATTTATTTTCATTGAATTGTATTGAATTTTCTTTAAGATATTTAGGTAATAATGGCTCAAGACGTACGGAAGATGGAATAAACAAAATGGGACGATACGGGAGCACTCCGAGAAAACCCACGTTCATGGTATTTGCCCACTACAAAGCACATATCGCATGAGCAGGGATCGATCTGAGGACCCCTAGCACCAGAGGTAAGCGCTCTACCAACTGAACGACCGTGGCCTCAATTGATGTTCATGTTTGATTAATTGGATGTTGTTTTACAAATAAATATTTCAAACAACTAGTGAACAACGTTCTGGTGTTATTTTTAGTTCTTGTTAAGTTACTCTTATCGCAAAAGAACCGATTTGGTATATGTGATACGAGATATCTTGTTTCTTCAGCCCTCCCGCAGCATATTTTTGTTAGAGATTTAGCATGTCAACAGGAAGCTTTTCAAAATAGTGCCAGTTGCTTGTGCCACGTAGTTCAGTTCGGATTAGTTGCTGTCGCAAGCTTCCTAGCTGGACTGTGAAGTAAAAAATACAAATTCCAAAATAATAAACATAAATAGTAAAATTGTATAATGAAAAAAAAAATACAAAGCACTTATGTTTTGTAATAGTAATAGTAGTTCGTGATGATTGCACACAGCCAGCGACAAGAGATTAATTTAATTCTTTTGCACTGACGACCTGTGTGAAGTTATCAATTATTAAGTGATATCAGTTACTTTGCCTTAGCATTAAGTTCATGCAAACAAGATTAAAAAAATGCAATTTTTAACAGTTCAGAATATTATTATTCTGAGCCACAGCATTCTAAAGGACATTACCGGTTTTCTGATAGCAACATAATACAGAATTCTGCTACTGACTTATCTTTCTTACTAATAAGTCTTTGGCACGGCCGCCATGTCTTAGTCGATTAGTTCTACACTTGGGATAAGCAATGGGAAAACACTCAGTTTGGACCCAACTTGCCGGTTATCCTGATTTATGTTGTCCAGGGTATTCCCCAGTTGAATTAGTAAACTATGCGAATGGCACGATAGTACCTCAACTAACACCGTGGCTACTAACACCATTATTCCCAGAAGTAATTACCGAGTGGCTTCATCTCTCAGACAGGACAGACCGAAGTTGAAAGAAAAAAGAATATTGATAATAAATAATACTATTTTGATTATAACGCAGTGAAACAAAATATCCTCAATCAATTTTCAAGTAGCACTTTAACCAGCCTGTTAAAATGTATCGTCCCACTAACTGACTTCAGCAAAAGTTTATAGTCAAAATGTTCGAATTGAATTGAATTAATTTATGGCCTTGATAAACTTATGGCCCATTTCAAGGCAGAGTTGGGGGAAGATGCGGTAAGAACCCAAAATCAAATTTGAAGGTTTAATACACCTCAAAATAAAATCTCAACATGAAACTCATGATGGGACTTGATGCTGACCACACCGGACCTAAACCTCAGTCAACTTCGACCTCGGCTCTTGAGGTCTTGGTCAGATTACGTCGAGGTTGGACATGGCTAGGTTGCTCTTTAATCTATCTAGTTTGCTGATCAGCTTGCTCAACCGTTTACTCGACGAGTTTGCTGTCAAGGAAGCTCGAGTATACTTTGCACTATGATAGTATCATCCTTGATGATCAGTATGCTTGACGAGCCTTACCTTGAAGAAGTTTGACGAATTTGACGCTATTATACTATAAAGCTTACTGAACAGCTTTCTCAACAATCATTTTCGTCGGTGTCGTCGAGGAAGTTAGGTGGAGCAAGCTAATCAACAAGGTCGACTGTGTAACATAAACTTTAGCTTCACCCTTATGCTTGAACTTGGACCTCATTCAATTTGAATATGAATTTAATTTATGGCGTTTATGTAGGTAAGGTTCTGGCTAGCATAGAAGAGGGGAAATAATTCGGGAAGCTGTCGGGCATGACTTATGTTGAAAGTGTCATCGCAGAATTTGCCTTGTGTCACTGAGGAAAAATTAAAATAAAACTTCATTCAGGATTATCATCCGCTCGGATAGAGCCCACGGCGTCCCGAATGCTATGCGACGCTCTACCACTCAGCTACGACGGCTCGGTGGTCCTCAGTAAAATTCAGTCTTATGTTGCAAGGCCTGTGTCACAATCACTTTTAGGTATGGCTTCATCCTCAATTTCAATTGAATATATTTTATCTCTTTTAGGCACAGCCCGTATGGATGATGATGGTATGAATTGGATGAATGAAGAAACTGGGAGGAAACAGGAGCACCCCGAGGTATTTGCAATAAGACCCACATTACATGAGCAGAGATCGATCCGAGAACCACTAGCACAATAGGTGAGCGCTCTACCAACTGAGCCACCGTGGTTCCGGCTTCATCTTTGTATCACGCTTTACCTTCACGCTCACAGTTCATTATTTTTTCAACACTATATTTCACCGTTGAATTTAATTGGCTTTTGCTTTTTAAAGGGTAAAATTGATTATATGGATGGTCAGTAAGCTTTTGCTTGCTGTTACAAATCCTACTGGAATAACAGTCGTGTTGCTGTTTTTTTTTAAAAAAAGAAAACAATTTAACACAAAATTTATCAGTCACGTGATAAAGACAGTGAGAAGCTGTGCAATATATCTTTTGTGAGTTTTCTCTTACAAACAGAGTACATTTCACACCCACCTTGAAACCAAGAACTGCACATACAGCTAAGCTGAGTAGAAATGAATCAAAAGCAGAACGTCTATCTTATTTTCGTTTGTTTCAGGTTTTATCTGATAACAAATTGTGTAGTGAGCTACGAAAGTTTAATTGTCGAGACTCTGACAACATTCGACTGACAAGACACAAGATATATTGATGAGAAAAATGCGTGCGTTTTTAAGTTACAGAAAAAATAAAGGAAATCTAGTCTTTCTAGAACTCGCTTTAAAAAAGTTCAAGACACACAAATGATTAAGGTGAAAAGCTTTAATACATTTCTTTAATACAACAAATGTAATAAAATAAATCTTTGTCATTTTTTTTGTGAATAAAAAATATAAATAAACTCTGTTGCAGCTGGGAATGCATTTTTGTGATGACGCTAGTATCACAAAAACATTCGTGTTTACAGGAATAACTTGTTGTCGGAAGTAGTGTTTCCAATTCAGAATACGAATCCAACACTTATAAGGCCTTTATGAAAGAAAGTGGAAGGATAGGACGAGATACCTGCTAGTTGATTTAATATTAAAGAAACGAATTAGCAAGATAATATTTTAAGTATTTTAATGAAAGATGTATGATTCAACGAACGTCAGACATTGGTCTCATTAGTCTTGGAAGAGCAGTGAAAAGTTTATAGTTAATGTAACATATTGTGTTGCACATTGTCCATCGTCGATCTTTTTAAGGCAATTACACGATATTTGCAGAGGTTAGCATGCCGCACTACTAACCGAGATATGATGAGTTCGATTCCCGTTCACGCAAATTGAAGAGAGAAAAGAAGTGTAATCACAAGAGAGCTGCTATAGCTCGTTAGTAGAGCATTGACATATAATTCGGGAAATCGTAGACTCAATCACTGCGGTCGAAAATGCTGACTGCGGTTCGTCCAGGATTTTTCCTCAGTCACGCCAGGTACATTGCCGGGATAGTACCTTCAACTTAGACCCTGGCTGATATGTTCCTTATTATTTCGCCTCCCGTACCCGAGCCTCAGTCGTATAGGCCTGAATGTCATAAATTAAATAAATTAAATTATTAAAAGATGTACAGAATGTAGAAATACATAAAAATGTACAGGATAAAGAAGTAATATTCACTTCAAAAGCGGTGTGATCTTTTTAAGACAAAGACAATGAGAACTCGGAACCGAGAGGCTAGCACGCTCGCTTTCTATGCGCGTAGTCGCGGGTTCAATTCATGCTGGAGTCCATTGAACGGAGTTTTTCGGAACCCACTTTAACAAAAAGCTAATTTCAGTCCTTAGAAGATCGTCTAGCAAGTTAATAACAAATCAATAAATTCTTTGAAAATTATGGCTATCAAACTCCCCGTAATAATATTGCTCGCAGAATCTCCAGCGTGCGTTCAAAGAGCATTAAAAAGTATGTTATTCCAACTTTGCGCAGTAGGCAAGTAGAGTAATATTGCTTTGATTACTGCGTTATTCTTGTATTCGTTTGGTGAGAAGTGACTGAAATAGTAAATCGGAACAGGATGGTGGGTCTGAGATTTTAATTTCATCTCAGGACTGGCCTCTATATTAGGAAACAGTCCCAAGCATCACAAGTGCTACATATTTTCCTTAGGGATGTCACTGGAGCACGAATTTAATTGATTTATGGATTTTAGGTATCTTAGGCCAAAACATCATCGGGACAAAATCTACGTAAACAGTGATTCACTCACATTGAATCAGTTAACTCGTAGGTAGGTACGCGGATTCGAACCCGGCGCCCCGTCATCCTCACTGAGCTTTTCAAAGGTTTCTCTCAGGTTCACCAGACGAATGACATGATAGAACCTTGAAGCCTTGGCCGCTACATTCCAATTCTCCTACATTCGCTACATTCGAATTTGGGTATGATAAGACAGTGACAGTACAATTTGATGAACTCAATTAATCGAAATACTATCTTCATTAATAACAATCACGAGCGTTACAAACCGAAAGGTTCTGAACCTGTCCAGCGCCATCTGTCTGCGGTTGGTGGAACTGCGTTTACCTAAGTGACGAAAGTCTAGTATGCATTTCGTGCCAACTTGCCACGAATGGTAAATTCACGTGACAACTTGCCACTGTTTAGGGAGTAGTCCTTGTGTAATAATTATACAACATCCGTGCTGGTTGAATACTTTTAAGGATGCAGATTATACCTTAAAGTTGTTTATGTATAGTATATATAGTTATATTACTTTATGTTACATTAGGTTTTATTGTTTGAATACATATAATATCCGTGTGGGTCGCATTCTTTCAGGATACAGGGTTTAGAGGGGCAAATGATGTTACCCTAAAGTTGTTTATGTGTAGTATATAATTATATGAATTTCCGTTACATTAGATGCTAGTGTTTGACTACATAGAAACTCCGTGCGGCTTGCATTCTTTTAGGAGACAGTATTTTCAGAGGCAGCTTGGAATTCATTGCTGATAGTTTATTTTACATATATTGATAGGCTTGTGAGAGTCTACTACAACATTATGTATTTACTAGGAGGAGATCATACTTTTCTTACCAAAAGGAAGTTTGAGACCGAAACTATTTTTCCAAGGTCATTGATGTGCAAAAAACCTGTCTAATGTGTGCAAAAATTCAGAAAATATTGTACTATTGAAGCGAGGGTCTAGGGATAGTATCATATTTGGTGAGTGTAAGTTTGTAACATGGTAGAAACTATATTGCAAAAATTCATGCAAATTTAGATTATTTTCATTTCCCTATGTGCTGTATGGAATAAGAGATTTCTAATAACTGTTTTATGTACTGATGGCTGTAATATTAAAGAAAACGTTTAATTATGCTTCCTTGGATGGTTATTATTACGTTTAGATCAATCAATATCCAATTAATTGACTACGCATTGATTATTGGTATATACATAGCAATGATATACAATCACATGCAGAATATATAGAATCAGTTAAGAAATATTGTGTATAAATTAAGAACTTGTATAGAAGTTCATTAGCTATTCATTAGTTTTACACAACGAGCAGCAGCAAATAATAAAAATAAGACTTTAACTTCGTTTAACTATTCTCTTTTGCTCGGTCGTGAACAAAATATCACAGCAGTACACTTCCAATACGTGAATGAAAACAACAAGAGACAGAAGGCGAGAAAGCCATCTTTGATTTAGTTGCGAGCTAGGCTGGTGCAATGCTGTCTACGGATATCCACTTTCTATAAAAAATGAGAAGAAGAAGAAAAGCTGAGAATTTGTTTTTAATTCTTAGTTTACCTAACGGCCGCAAGATGGCACTACTAGTAGGTAGCTTACACCTTTTAATCTATTTTGGAGTAGCGATACCTCCAAGGCATCATGGAAGTTCTTCTAGTGAGATAAATAATTGTCCCTAATTGCTGCTACTTCACGAGCACTTAATATAATAACCCATAATTGCTTGAGCACGCACATGACAGTTACTGAAAATAGAAGCAAAAATAATAATAGGGACGGAGAATACAACTCGGGAGTCGAGGGTAAGGAATTAAACTTTTGTCTTGGAAAGGACTGACCAGAGATCAAAATCACGCAATGATATGCACTTGCAGCACTGGTTCGCAGAGTAAAGAACCATAAACCCATACATACATACATACATACATGTATTATATATTTGAAGCATGAATAGAGATTGGAAAGAACTTAAGTACACACATACATGCATGCATACAGCCAGTAGAGAAGCTAAGGAGGAAGTCCTCACTTAGTTTCTTGCTGTCTGTGAGAGGCAAGCAAGACACTGGATCAACTGTTTCTTGGTGAGAAATCATTGCTAAGCGCTTTAACTGGTAGAATAACGTGATACGCTGAACGTTTTGTTACCCATTTTTTAAAAGGAATACACGGCTGTTTGTGACAGGATGATCATACTGTTCGATTGATTTTTTTTATGTTTTAGAAAATATTTTATTTAAAAACCAAGGGAATAGAAGTTTATATAATAAGAAATACTGAGAAGATGAACTGTCATTATTGTTTGATGTTATAAAGTACTGTTGTTGATATACAATGCAGCCATTACTAACTTGCTTCTTGTTGTTTTTCGTGGACAGATAAATACAGTATTGCTGTACAACAGTAATTGTAGGTTTGTTATTTATTCTTTGCTTATTTGAGGAATGTATGTGAACTTTTTCAATTGCACACAAGGCAGAAACAAGTTGAACCGGAAGCTATTGTTTACGAGGGAAACGTTTAGATCTGCAATATGTGTACTGTTAAGGGGAACTCATAGACGGCAGAGAGAACTTGAACTGTTTGCTATTACTTATGACGGAATGTGCAATATTTGTTCTCTTAACGCTAGCCCACACAATGATTGAACGACTTGAATGCATTATTATTGTTTGCGAAGTAATCCTATTGATTAATAAAAATAATAATGCACAAAACGAGTATATATATATATATATATATATATATATATATATATATAATAAACAATTACTGCTACTTTCTCGCAATAGCTCGATGACGTCACACTCCATATGTGGGAATATATCATTAGCTCATAGGACCACTTAAAATGTCAGAGTAATGGAAACAATGTTGAATCATTTTATTTGAAACAAGGGGCTGATACAAATATTTCTTGTGAACTGTAGAAGACAATTAAGAAAAATCAAAGAGGTAATTTGTACATAACTACGTGGCACAGCACGTAACTAAATCTGATACATGTCTTTAAAGATTTGTCGTAGGAACAGAATGGCGTTATTTTTAATGACAGTTAGTGATACGACTCTGAATAATGTGTTTCCATTACCACACACGTTTCATTAAAAAACAGACAGAGAGAGAAAAAAGAAACAAAGAGAGAGAGAGAGAGAGAAACAAAAAGAGAGAAAAAACAGAGAGAGAGAGAAAGAGAAACAAAGAAACAAAAAGATAGAGAATTATTTATTTATGTATAATACGGGAATTCTTTTACAGTTTCCTGTGCATTATAGGGTATAGGAGTATTTAGTACAGATAGATAGGACAACTGATACTATATGTATACATATTCGTTGCATCCTTTTTTCACCTAATGATCACCATTGACGTAAAGTATGACAAAATTGAATAAATGTAAACTATATATTTTATCTGTGAATGATATGACAAGTTGAAACAATTAATAAAGTCAACGGTTAGCAGTACTTGTACTAATTGCTTGCTTGCTTTCCCACAACACGATCATCGAGACTGACTATTAAATGACGCAACAGTATAAGCAAGCTACATCATTTTTTATAATCAAGTGATCCATTAATTTTTTTTGTTTTAATTTACATCTTAGTGTCTAATTTTCTTTCGTGTTATACACTATATATTTTTTATCAGGAGTGACAACGCGTAATTTGATTGGTCATAAAAGTGAATAAAAGCTTTGAGTACTTGTTTTTGACGTACTTGACGGTGAAGATGGTCATCTGCGAATGTTCCACCACAGCAGTACTGCTGAATACATTTTCAACAGTATAAATTAGTGTCAAGCAGCGTTTGTTTTTACCTGTATAGGATGTTTTAACAATCTCCCCGTCGAATCAGACTCCCACGATTATATGAATATGTAATTCGAATCCCGGAAAGAGTTTGTGCGAGAAACCTTACTTTATTGTTGTATTTGTGATGACATTTACAAGAAATTCATAGAGACACACGAAAATAATTAACTTACGCAGCGAAATTTTATGAAGGCATATGGGGAAATTGTCAAAATTGCTGAATAGAAAGAATGCACATCTTGTTCTGGACTAAAGACTGGATGCATGGTTGCTATGGATGTTAATTATAATTAAAGTGAAATAAAAAACAGTGATTTGGTGGAGGTGAGAGCCTTTTTATTTAGATTTTTCTCAAACTAAATACAGACTCAAACAGTACAGTAATACAAAAGACAAGTGATACAAACAATGGATTGCTACGAATATTGTTTTTAAACATTTTTCAGAGAAAAGACAATTGATACAATCAATTTAAAAGTATTTCGTTTTTGTTTCTTAAATTGTTGCAGAAAAATAATACAAACAGTGCAGTGATAAAAACGCAAGTGATACAAATTTGAACAGTATTTTTGGTTAAAAATTTTCCGGAAAGAAAGACAATTGATTGCTGTTATTTTGCTTAAATCGTTTCCAGGAAAAATAATTGAATCAATTCATTACCATTTCATTTTGTTTTTAAACTACTTCGAAAAGAGAAACAGTGCAGTGAAAAAACACAAGTGATACAAATAATTCATTAGTATTAATTTTTGTTCCTAAATCTTTTGGAAAAAGAAGGAATAGAAACAAGTGAACATTTTTTTATTTCTTAAATCATTGCAGCAAAACGATACAAAGAGTGCAGTAATACAAACAATTGAATAGTGTTTTTTTTTGTTTCTAAAGAATATACAAAAAAAGGCAGGTGAAAGAATCACTTGAGCATTAGGGATTTTGTTTCTTAAATCGTTGCAACTAAAACAATACAAACAGTCTAGCTTCTGAGAGTAGAAGGCAACGAACATACTGACATAAAGATATTCGTACTCTGTTGTTCCAACATTTACCTACAAACCAGAATGGAGTACCGTCCTGATAGAAAAGAGGATATTAGAATTGTTCCATCATGGCATCTAAGCTGTCAATCTTCCTTGGTATGTTTTCGCCAATTTTCCACACTGTTAATGTTCGAGGCGTAAATTTCTCATTTTCAGTGCTTAAAATTACTGCAACCTCTCGTCCTAAAAGTACATCGCCGAATCCTGGTCCATCTCGCTGACGAGTTGTTTACTGGAATATTAGATGTGTAGATGATGATGGTTCATTTGCTAAGCGCCTAAACTGGGTAACTAAAGGATTTCTGATATAAACAGCTTGTTTAATTTCGTCAATCATGTCCCTGTCTAGGTTTTGTTTCTTCGCCTGTTGTTCTCTTCCTGTTGTTCCTTCCTCATCATGCAAGTACATAAATGTGGGGTTTGGATGAGGACCTATATAGGCACCGTCGAACACATTAGGATATACTCTCCCAACGATTTTCACGAACGAAGGACCTGTTCGTTGATGATGCAATCCTTGAGGAATCACTAAAGCAGAAAATGCAAAAATGTCGTTGTACCTTCGTGGAGCAGATAGAAATGTTTTATCTAAGTAAAATGATTCGTGTAACTCTCCTAGCTGAACAACGTCAAATCTTCCTTGCCCGCAGCACCACTGCACTCTTCCTAGTTCTTCATCGAACAACGTTGCCTTGCAGTACGAACACCTACTAATATCCTCAGCTAATAGTGATGTTTTTTTAAGTTTAAAAGCCTTCACCTTATTTAGATTGTCTATTCGATATTCTCCAATTTTAATACCTCGACGCAACTCTGCAGGTAAGTGTCTCCCAGGAAAATTTATTCTTTGTTTTTCAACCACGGTTTTATTAACTTCTGGGTGCTTTTCCGAGTATTTTTTAACTGCAGATTGATGCACTTCTGGATGTTCTTGGGAGTATCTTTTAACTGCGGATTGGTTCACTTCCGGATGTTCTTGGGAGTATCTTTTAACTGCAGATTGGTTCACTTCTGGATGTTCTTGGGAATATCTTTTAACTGCAGATTGATGCACTTCCGGATGTTCTTGGGAATATCTTTTAACTGCAGCTCGATGCAATTCAGGGTATACTTCTCTGTAATGTTGTGAAGCGTTTTGTAGTTGTTCTTTTCTAGATTTTATGTTTTGTTTTGGTCTTCCACGATTGCTTTTCTTTGGTTGACCACGACTATGTTTCATCAGCGTTGGCATTACTAATTTATCTTCAGGATTATGAACTTGTAAGTCTTCTGAAGATGTCATTGTTAGATCTCTA